>JABMCL010000097.1:0-15527 GCA_018857735.1 Alviniconcha marisindica
CCCCCCCCCCCCCCCCCCCCAAAAAAAAAACCCCCCCAAAAATAGACACTTTCCTTGTTCTAAAACTTGGCAAATAAATAATCTGAATCTGAATACATTGATGAAATCTCCTATTCTGCTGATTGACTAGGTAATGCTATTTTCAATTCCAACACTAGTATATGATACTGTATGTACCAATCTTTTGAACCATTTCAATTTGTGTGTGTGTGTGTGTGTGTGTGTGTGTGTGTGTTGTGTGTGTGTGTTGTGTGTGTGTGTGTGTGTGTGTGTGTGTGTGTGTGTGTGTGCATTTTCTTAAAGGTAACATCATGCAATTAATGTCTTTATTCAGTCAAGCTTCGCAATTATCACTATTAGGTTGATTTACACCCTGCTTAAGCACCTCATAATAAAGATGTGAGCATTTTTGTTGACTGTAAATGATCCTAAGCGTCTTTATCAAACCTGTTGAACTAGTCCATCTCAGTTGCTAGTCCTGCTTGATGTGTGTACCATTTGACAGCTTGTACATACCCAATACATGCCATCTATATTAATTATGTTTGTTTTATTGTTGTTGTTTTGTAACTTTTGAATGAAATACATGTAGGGGTTTCATTCGGCATATCTTTACTATAGCACACGCCTTTGAGAAAACAAAACAGAAGAAAAAAGTGTCTGAAATGGATGGGGTTCATTGCTGACAGAAACTGGAGCACGTGCGGTCTGTGGGTTTGGATGCTCGTTGCGCACCTTTCACTCCTTTGCTTGCTCGTTCCTAAAAACGGAAATGTCAATCGTAACACATCAAGTCCACCGATCGCGACTCAAAAACCCGTCTGCTTCACTCCTATTGCCACTCGGGACAGAATAAGAAAACTGCATCTGAAGGGACTGTAGTAATGTTCACATAGAAAAGTAACTGATGCCATCATTGAAAAATGTGTGAAACTGCTTCTTCGTGCTCGTCTATCGCGTTCATTCTTTAAGTCTGATCTTTCTTCGTCTTCGCCTTCGCCTTCGTGTCAGACCATACTAAGTGACGTAGCCCAATGTGCTGGCTAAATACATGGCACCAATACCCGTTTCAACAGCCATTCACCTTCTGGTGGACTGTTGTTAGCTTTGCTGTAACGCTGTAACAAGCCCCGCTGTGCCCCGTAACGCTGTAACCAGGCCCCGCTGTGCCCCGTAACGCTGTAACCAGGCCCCGCTGTGCCCCGTAACGCTGTAACCAGGCCCCGCTGTGCCCCGTAACGCTGTAACCAGGCCCCGCTGTGCCCCGTAACGCTGTGTCCCGTACCGCTTCGCCCACTGCCTCTGTGCCCAGACTTGCTGTGCTCCTTACCTCTGTGCCCCGCACCTCCATGTCTCGTACCACTGTGCCCCAGGCCCATTGTGCCCCGTAAGGCCATGCCCCGTACCGCCATGCCCTGTACCGCCATGCCCCGTACCACCAAGCCCCGTGCCGCTGTGCCCCAGGCCGATTGTGCCCCGTGCCGCTGTGCCCCACACTAGTTGTGCCCCAGGCACACAATGGTACGAGACATGGCAGTGCGGGGCACAGAGGTAGGGAGCACAGCAGGCCTAGGAACAGAGGTACGCTTCGAAGCGGTATGGGACACAGCGGTACGTGTCACAGAAGATCAGGGGCACAGAGGTACGCGGCGAAGCGGTACGGGACACAGCAGTACGTGTCACAGAAGATCAGGGGCACAGAGGTACATGTCACGTGGGCCAGGGCCACAGTGGTACGTGTCACAGAAGATCAGGGGCACAGCGGTTACCTGTCACAGATGATCAGGGGCACAGCGGTTACCTGTCACAGATGATCAGGGGCACAGCGGTACGTGTCACAGAAGATCAGGGGCACAGCGGTACGTGTCACAGAAGATCAGGGGCACAGCGGTACGTATCATAGAAGATCAGGAACACAGCGGTACGTGGCACAGCGGTACGTGTCAAGTGGGCCAGGGGCACAGCGGTACGTGTCACTTGTCACAGCGGTAGGAGTCAAGTGGGCGAGGGGCACAGCGGTACGTGTCACAGCGGTACGTGTCAAGTGGGCCAGGGGCACAGCGGTACGTGTCACGTGGCACAGCGGTACGGAGCACACACAACAGGAGTCTCTTGAAGCACTACTCGCATTCGCCACACAGCCCTGGAAATTGGGTTGATTGATTCATTGACTGATCGGTGACGCTGGCAACAGTTATTAACATGCAAATAGTCATCTTTTTAACAAAAGACGGACAAAGGTAGAATTTAAATAAGCCTTTTAACAAATCAACAAAAGTGCATGCAAACAAACATTTTTTTTAAATCGCATATTTTGACGTTAAGGATAGCTTAGGTTTTTAATGTAAATTTTAGTATTTTGAAGAAGAAGAAAAACTCAGAAGAAAATCTCCAAAATACCATACAGACTGCAATAGTTTATTGATCCAAAGTAACTATTTTGTAGTTTAACCTGCCGTATAGCCAAACAGATCTAGCAAAGTGAGATGTTTAAAAGTCTCTTACAGTTTGTCCATAATATGTCAGGTTGTCAGCTGAGGAGATTAAGCCCCAAATCACGCTGACTGGGCGGCACACTTGAAGCTTCGCGACACTTGTACAGAACTTACCGCCAGCAGGGTAGACACTGTCAGCAGACAAACTGTACAAAGCATACGGCCAGCGGGGAGACACTGTCAGCAGACAAACTGTACAAAGCATACGGCCATCGGGGTAGACACTGTCAGCAGACAAACTGTACAAAGCATACGGCCAGCAAGGTAGACACTATCAGCAGACAAACTGTACAAAGCATACGGCCATCGGGGTAGACACTATCAGCAGACAAACTGTACAAAGCATACGGCCATCGGGGTAGACACTATCAGCAGACAAACTGTACAAAGCATACGGCCATCGGGGTAGACACTATCAGCAGACAAACTGTACAAAGCATACGGCCATCGGGGTAGACACTATCAGCAGACAAACTGTACAAAGCATCCCGGCCAGCAGGGTAGACACTGTCAGCAGACAAACTGTACAAAGCATACCGCCATCAGGGTAGACATTGTCAGCAGACAAACTGTACGAAGCATACCGCCATCAGGGTAAACATGTCAGCAGACAAACTGTACGAAGCATACCGCCAGCAGGGTAAACATGTCAGCAGACCAACTGTACGAAGCATACCACCATCAGGGTAACATTGTCAGCAGACAAACTGTACGAAGCATACCGCCAACAGGGTAAACAATGTCAGCAGACCAACTGTACGAAGCATACCACCAACAGGGTAATACATTGTCAGCAGACCAACTGTACGAAGCATACCGCCAACTGGGTAATCAATGTCAGCAGACCAACTGTACGAAGCATACCGCCAACTGGGTAATCAATGTCAGCAGACCAACTGTACGAAGCATACCACCATCAGGGTATACATTGTCAGCAGACAAACTGTACGAAGCATACCGCCAACAGGGTAAACAATGTCAACAGACCAACTGTACGAAGCATACCGCCAACAGGGTAATCAATGTCAGCAAACCAACTGTAGGAAGCATACCGCCAACTGGGTAATCAATGTCAGCAGACAAACTGCACCCCGCTGCACACTGTAGGCGGGCGGACGAGTAACACGTTACCACTAGGCAGCTGAATTCTCGCATTGGTAAATTGCTGCGTTGGCTACGGTGACAATTCGTGTCGCCAAAGGTGAGACTGCGGTTTTGTTATGACTGTGGCTTGGCTTGTTCTGGTCTCGTTTTTCACCAGGCACATTGTTCAAAACGGGTCGTCTGCTTCGCTTCTGAGATCGAAGGTTAGTGTTGTACAGTTCTACCTTCTTACTTAAAGTCTTTTCACATTATTGATATTAAACCGATGATATGATTGTTAAGATAGCATATGTCAATAAATCACACCAACACAACTAATTACACGAATAATTTTAAATATACACAAATATTAAGCGTACATTTGTAATGTTGCACAATGATCGAGTCATCGAATCAGCATGATTTCTTGTTTGTTTTTTCTTTGTCAAATTAATTGCATCCCTGTGAGAGAAAACAATCTTTTGTTTGCAATACAGTGCAATGATTATTGCTTTATTGCCAAGTGTCAATACAATACATTGATTATTGGGGAGCGGGGGTTAGAGCGTCGGACTCGTGATTGAAAGGTCCCGGGTTCGAGTCCCGGCAGGAGCGGCGGGAGAAGTTTCTTCTCCAGGGTCAACTTTCTGTGCTGACTCTTATTTCGGTATCCGTTCCACCCCCGTGTTACCGCAGTAGCACCGTAAAGATCCCGGTCATTCTGTCAAAAGTGCAGGTGTCAGGTTACAGCTAAACACACATACACCCTACCTATGTAGCTACCTAACTTTATTGCAAAGTGTCAATACAACACAATGATTATCGCTTTATTGCCAAGTGTCAATGCAATTGCAATAGGAATGTTTTGTTTGCCAAGTGCCATTTAGATGAGTTTATTTCTAAAACAGATGGCTAGTCAGTTGTATCGGTGTATCAGTGTTGGAGTGGCCCTAGTCCGCCATTTTGATAATTCGTCAGTTAGGGTATTTCCAATCTGAATCATGTTTCTCGGCTTGCTACATCGACGTTATTTGTCGGTCAGATCTGGGTGTATTCTGTCAAACGAGTTGATTTCGCCAGCGGTTATATGCGGAAGATGAAGATATTTTATTCCTACTTACCGAACGGGAGATAGATGATCGCGAGTGCGGTAAAGATTGGATTTTTTTCCCGTTTTTATTGAAACATAAAATACGACTTCAAAGCGACATGTACACGTCAGAAGGAGAAAAAAAATGTTTGCAGTCTTCCCATTAAAAAAAAGAAAGAAAAGTGTGTGTGTGTGTGTGGGGGGGGGGGGGGGTCTTTTTTTGTTTTTGTTTTTTTGTTGTTGTTGTTGTTTGGGCGAGAAGTAGTGATAACACTAGAAACCGTGTGGAGAATAAAATGGGGTTTGTTTGTTTGTTTGTACCGATTATTATTGAAAAAGAAATACATTGAAGATTGATCAATTCACACAGAGGTCGGATAATCCAAAACTCTGACGATCTTTTCAACCAATCAGAGCGGCAGTCAAAAAGGGCGTAAGCAACCCCTGTCGGAGAGGTTAGCCCGTGCTGACCCTGTGACCTTTGAACTCAAGGCAGAGCGAAAGAGGCTAGGCCGCGGGGAGTCGCTGTCCAAGGGAAATAACCCCGTTTAAAGTCAAGCATTAGACAAGCAAGAGTTATCTTTGATTCTAAAACGAGGAAGTGCACGCCCAGAGGTGTGAAGGCACGCTCCGAGTATCGCTTTCCGGCACCTTTCTCCAGACTCTGCCAGCACTGGTTATACCACTGAAGGGGCACTCTTTGTCTCCGCGCAGATTTCCACCGACGCTGTCAGCGCCCTCCGATGGTTTGGGTACTAACAAGACTGTGGAATCAACATGGCGCAAGGCACGCACGTAAACATGAGGCGCGTCCACTACGGGTATTAAAAAAGAGTTCCGTCTCGATTCAAGCCTAGTCCCTAATATGTTTTAGCATCTGAGGACGCTAAACAAAAACAGAACGATTCAAGCCGCAGTGAGCCGGTTTGGCCTAGCGGTAAGTCGGGTAAGCGGAAGGACCTCGGTTCGATACCGCTGCGGCTCTCCTTTCTCTTCGAAAAGGTTGTGGTTTGTGGACACTGTCTTGTGACTTTGTCCTTCACTTCCTACTGAAATTGACTGGGCGTAAAACACCAACTTACTTACTTACTCCTACTGAAACATTAAAATGGCTCTCGTCGCTGCCCATCTTAATCCATGAGTCATTCTGATGGTGACAGTGTAGCGATAGGTAGGCTATAATTATAATCTCTCTCTTCCCCACCTCCATTCGCCCGTCCCTAATAAGCCTTATGGCTTCTGTGGACGTAAAGCACCAGGAAAAAAGAAGAATTCAAGCCATCAGTACACAAGCTGCTTCGTCCTGGCGGGGTCCCCACCTCCTTAACGTTGTTGTTCTGGCGATGGCTGACAGTCTCTTCGGTCGTTGCGGGTCGGAGCGCTTGGACGAGCTATTCATCTCTACCCGAGAAAGAGAAGGGAGAGAGGAAGAGGGGAGGGAGGGGGGAGGGAGGGAGGAGGAAGAGAAGAGAGAGAGGGGAGGGAGGGAGGGGGGAGAGGAGGGGGAGAAAGAGAAGAGAGAGAGGAAGAGGGGAGGGAGGGAGGGGGGAGTGGACGGGGAGAAAGAGAAGAGAGAGAGGAGGAGGGGGGGAGGAGGGGAGGGAGGAGAGGGAAGGGGGGAGGAGAAGAGAGGAGAGAAGAGAGAGAGGGGAGGAGAGGGAGAGGGGGGGGAGGGAGGGTGAGAAAGAGAAGAAGAGAGAGGAAAGAGAAAAGGGGAGGGAAAGGGGAAGGGGGGGGGGGTGTCATACCATGAGCCGCTGTCTGTTACAGATCTTCTCATGTTTCCACGATATATATTATACCATGATACGTTGTCTGTTACAGATCTTCTCATGTTCCCACGATATATTATATTATACCATGAGCCGTGTTACGGCACGTTTCGTCACCATGGAAACCTTTTGAACCAAGGTGACACGCGCGTAGCGATGCCTACATGTTTGTCACCAACGAGAGGGTGACAAATCGTACAGCCATTGCACCTTTTTAACCTGGATACTAGTAATGGCATAGTATATATAAATATAACGTGCACTGGGTGACAAAACGTGCCGCAACAAGCCCGTTGTCTGTTATAACGTCGTCTCTTTCCCATAGTATTATACCATCATAATAATAATGTACATTTATTAATGCGCTCATCAACGCCCTGAGCGCTCACATGATAGATGTTAACCTAAATATGATATTCTAAACACATGAGCCGTTGTCTGTTGCAGATGTCTTCACGCTCCCACATTTATAAATCTCGTTCCGATTCAAAAGGTGAAGGTCGGGAACTCAACGACAGCACGGCCAATAAGTTGATCTGAGAGGTTGACGAAAGCGGTCAGCAGATAGGTCATAACATTTCTCTACTTGGCATCACACTTGGTGTGCACTGTGACGTTCCGTGTGGCTGACAGAACAGCTGTGACGCAGCTTAGTCGCTCACCCGTAAAACTGAAACTCTCACAGTCGTACCCGCGCTTATAAACTCCTGTAATATTGCGACCTTGCAGCGTAACACCGCCATTGCTCCGTGACACTAAAACATACCGTGTAGTGTAGCATTGTTCCTTCTCTGTAACACTCAGAGCCTGTGACGAAGCGGTGTATGACGTAACAGTGTACCGGCTATTCCTGTAACACCGACATCATGTGGCGTAGCATCGTAACTGCCCTGTACCCTGACATTCTTCACCGTACTTACTGTGTTCCACCGGTGCACTTCAACAGGGTGCCCTACGAGAGGGACACGGTGCCCGGTACCGACCTGTCTGCACTTGTCCTACCTGTCCCGTTCACCCCACCTGTCCACAATGTTCCCCCGGCCAGTCAGCCATCTGGTAGTGCCGCACCTGTCCACAATGTTCCCCCGGCCAGTCAGCCATCTGGTAGTGCCGCACCTGTCCACCATGTTCCCCCGGCCAGTCAGCCATCTGGTAGTGCCTCAACTGTCCACAATGTTCCCCCGGCCAGTGAGCCATCTGGTAGTGCCGCACCTGTCCCCAGTGTTCCCCCGGTCAGTCAGCCATCTGGTAGTGCCGCACCTGTCCCCAGTGTTCCCCCGGTCAGTCAGCCATCTGGTAGTGCCGCACCTGTCCCCAGTGTTCCCCCGGTCAGTCAGCCATCTGGTAGTGCCGCACCTGTCCCCAATGTTCCCCCGGTCAGTCAGCTGTTAAACCCGCCAACACAGTACAGTCTGTGGACCCAAGAGTCGGATCCAGAAGCGACGCCAGTTCGAGTCCAAGAAAGCGATTACAGAGACGATTTTGCGCAACAACATGTGCTGATGAATTTGCAGAAACTGGGAGAAGATGGTGACGAGGTGATGGTCATCGTGTCCCAGCTGGACTTCGGAAACTACCTCAACAAGCCTTCCTACGCTGCGGCTGCTGCACAGCTTCCGCGACTCACCACCTTAAAACCTCGTTATCGCCACGGTGACTTTGACGTCCTGGTGATTCACCGAAAGTACGGCGTTCTGGTGGGGGAGCTGAAGGCTGTGGGCAGAAACCAGCCCGGTGTGAGCAGGACACAAGCTCCGGCCGATGACGACGTGGCCAAGAGGGTTGGGAAGGCGGTCAAGCAGCTGGACAAATCAGAGACAATAATGAAACACCTCGTCAGCGACATTGCGCCCAGCCTGACTATTAGGAAGGCGCTCTTCCTGCCTTACGTGGGCAGGACTCAGCTACTGCGGGTCCTGACAGCAAACCCACAGTTAGAGCAGGTAAACACACACACACACACACACACACACACACACACACACACACACACACACACACACACCCCACACACACACACACACACACACGCGCGCGCGCGCGAACAGGCAGGCACGAACGCTCATTGGTACTTATGTCATTCAAAACACATACAGCTTGCATTAAAGGAACAGGTGAACAAACTCTGTCAGCTTGCGTACCTGGAGATCAGGCGGATCAGGTCAATCCGACAGTATCTTTATTTTGAAGCCACCAAAATTCTCGTTTTTTCTCTTGTTCTCTCCAGGCTTGATTACCGTAATGCTCTCCTTGCTGGCTCTCCTCGGGTCCTCCTTGTTAAAATTCTAGGAGTGCTCATCTGCTGAGCTCTCCTCATCTGCTAAGCTCGTAAATCTGCCCACATCATTTCTTTACGCTACAAACTCCACTGGCTACTAGTCAGCAGCCGGATTCAGTGCAAAATAGCTCTTATTTGCTTCCACACTGTCTCTGAGTTGCTTCATCTCTACTCTCCTTCTCGCTCTCTTCGCTCAGCCTCCGATACTTGGATGTTCTGTGTTGCTAGGATGGGCAGGAGGATCCTGGGGAAGAGATCCTTTCAGTACATCGGACCTGTGATCTGGAACTCCCTTTCTCTCTGTGTCAAGCATTCGTTTTCACTTTCTTCTTCTCAAAACTGAAAACCCACTTCTATTCTGCATGCTGATTTGTCGTTTTTAGCAATTCATGCATTTGTAGAGTGTGTGTGTGTGTGTGTGTGTGTGTGTGTGTGTGTGTGTGTGTGCGCGCGCGCGTGCGCGCGCGTGTTTGTGTGAGTGCGTGTGTGTGTGTGTGTGTGTGGTGTGTTTTGTGTGTGTGTGTGTGTGTGTGTGTGTGTGTGTGTGTGTGTGTGTGTGTGTGTGTGTGTGTGTGTGTGTGTGTGTGTGTGTGTGTGTGTGTGTGATAAAATGAGTCTATCCTTATGTCTTTGTAAGCGCCCAGGGGCTCTTACGAGATGGGGCGCCATAAGTAATCTGTTATTGTTATATTCCCGCGCCTGATTACCCCCCCCCCCCCCCCCCCCCCCACCCCCCACCTCTCTCTCTCTCTCTCTCTCTCTCTCTCTCTCTCTCTCTCTCTCTCTCTCTCTCTCTCTCTCTCTCTCTCTCTCTCATCTTAACATCTTGCTGTGTCGCAGATAGGCATGCCTACAGTGACAAGAGAAAGCCAGTGACACCCATGCACTGTCCAGGCCTTCTCTAACAGTGCAGATGGGCTGTGACACGTACGGAGGTAACGCGCTCCATCTTACTTGCAGGAAGTGTGTCGCTGTCTGGGTGCAGGCAATGCAGCAGATGCCGTACAGCTATGTTGCTGTTCAGACCAGCTCAGTGACCCAGCAACCTACTGGGACGTGACGCCCGCCGTCCTGTCACAGCTGACCTCCTGGTGGCAACGCCGCATGGCTTGCACATCGGACACGTGCCTAACTGATGATCTCTACCTGGACATTGTGGCCAGGTGAGTGAAGTCACAGGATCTCCTGGGCTGGGTGGCACGACGTCGCTAGTTTAACAAGCCCTCTTCCTACAGGGTGTCGTGTGTGTAACTGTAAGGGGCTCCCAACTTGGGATCGTGTATTTGTGGTTTCCTTGCAAACAGCGACCTACCACTTGTCTCATCCAGCCGCTGTTCACATTTCATTAAAGCGCGCGCGCACACCCACACCCGCACACACACACACACACACACACACACAACACATACATACACACGCGCGCGCCCGCGCGCGCACTCTCTCTCTCTCTCTCTCTCTCTCTCTCTCTCTCTCTCTCTCTCTCTCTCTCTCTCTCTCTCTCTCTCTCTCTCTCTCTCTCTCCTGGTTTATTTACATAGGAGAGCGCTGAAAGTAATTTTACTCAAAACCACAACTCTTGCGATTTCAGACTATAATTTCCTATCCAGTCTCCGCATCAAAAAATGACTTAACTATAACAAGAGACTTCTGATGCACAAAATAATGTCCGGATCAATCCCACCCTCTCTTACGGCTAAACTTCCCTTAAACCAGAACCAACAAAAAAGGGAGGTAATTAGCGCTCCAAAGACGTCACACAAGCTCATCAACAAAGACCTGAGTCACCTACGGTAACTCTCACCTGGCATGTGTGTAAATACAATGTACATGGACTCCACCAGTGGTACATCCTCTGTTTCCCCCTTAAACCAATCCCGACATTCCGCAAAGCTCAGTATACCGATCTGTAGGATGGACCTGTACAAGTCTAGCCTAGTATATTCTGGCAGTGTTCTTTGGAACTCGTTTACTGACTCTCTTAGATTACCATCCAGCACCGACACGTTTAGATCGCGTTACATGCTATGAATTATGCGCTGATTGGTTGTCTCTGCATGTTAAACTTGGTGATTGTGTTTCCCATTCTTCACGCACTTACCCACCAATAATATATGTTAGCTACTGTTAGTACTGATGATTTCGAAACCCAAAATATTCATCCCCATTCCTCTCTGTCTCGTATCATGTTAGATGTCTAAACTTTATTTCATGTGTGTACCGGTGTGTCGTAGATTAGAAAATGTGTACATGAATAATCAGTTCTAGAACAGTCTTTTATTTGGGCGAGAGCTGGATGTAACAAAAAGCATACATGCTTATCTATTACCCTCGTAAATAAAGAAATGTATCCTGTCTGTCTGTCTGTCTGTCTGCCTCTGTCTGTCTGTCTGTCTGCCTCTGGCTGTCTGTCTTTCTCTGTCTCTCTCTGTCTCTCTCTGTCTGTCTGTCTGTCTGTCTCTCTCTCCTTCTCAAAATGGCGGCTGACCTACGGAAGTGTGGTTAACTGCTCGTCAGCTTTTGTGTGCTAGTGGTGTTTAGCTGGAGAGTTAGTTCTTTCTTTCTTTACCAAAATGATTGTAACAGACTGGCAGTCGCCGAAGAACCAAGGATGGAAGTGCTGAGGCAAAGTTCACGTAGTTACGGACAGTTTTTTGTTTTTTCATGTCTCTGGATGGTGTTGTAGAAATCGGATGGCACTGAATCCGACGAAAACAAAATGCATGTTGATGGCGACTAGACAAAAACACCAGAAAAAACAGCTCCCTTTAAATCTAAAGTTCGAGACCACGCCAATAGAACAAGTCTCAAAACATCGCCTACTTGGAGTAACTGTAGATGAACAGCTACAGTGGCAAACGCATATTAACAACATTTGCAGAACCGTTTCTAGAAATATTTTTCTTATTTCGAAACTGAGCCAAATTGTCAGCCAAAAATCCAAATTAGCCTTCTTCTTTGCACACATTATGTCACATATGAACTATGTTTCAAATGCATGGGATGGATGTGCCTATGTGCACATGAAGCAGCTGTATTCTCTCCACAAACGTGCCGTAAAATTTTTGATGCCAATTCCGAATTTAGACTACAAACAAAAGTGCTGTGCTCTCAAACTACTCCCTTTAGACAAACAATTATTGCTCATCAAATGTGTTCTAATGCAAAAGGTTGTTCACGGCAAAGCCCCGCAGTATCTGAAAGATCTCATGATTCCATCTGAACGTCTTCATGTTCATGGGAATAAACAGCTTTTGCCCAGAACAAGGATTGATATCTTTAAAACGAGTTTCTCCTTTTCAGGCTCCTTAGCGTGGAATAGTTTAGCTCATCATCTCAGATACCCCATGGAATTAAAAACGTTCAAAAGGAAAGTATTTCAGGCACTCGCTAAGCCACCTTGAATACTTCTTGTTCTTTCTTTTCTTTTCTTTTCTCGCTTGTCAGACAGCTTGACACAAAATGTATAGAATGTTGTTATTGTTTTCCCTTCCTTGTCTTCTTGTAAACTTTTAGATTTTGTTTGTTTGTTGTATTTTCATGAAATATTTACTTTTCTTTTTCCTCGTGGTCATAATTTTTTTTTTTTTTTAAATTCAAATTTAATGTTTGCATATATATGATTGTTGGTATGTGTGATGTGCTTTGATTTTGGTTAGGTGTGTATAATGCGCCATTGCTTAGCTTCCAATCCTGTTAGATGTGATCTTGTTTTATACGTAGATAGTGAGATAGCCACTATTCTGTCGCTTTCATTATTCGTTAATATGTTTTGTAATTTTCTCTCTCTCTTGTCTCTCTGTCTCTGTCTCTGTCTCTGTCTCTTCTCTCTCTCTCTCTCTCTCTCTCCTCTCTCTCTCTCTCTCTCTCTCTCTCTCTCTTCTCTCTCTCTCTCTCTAAAAAATTGTTTTGAATTGGTCTTACTTTGCCTTATTATTGCTCTGTTCGTATGATGTGATGTTTTAGACAGAAATTAGTTTTGTTTTGTTTTTAAGTCTTTTTTTCTCTAGCGTATTTAATGGAATTCTTGTTTGATGTATTGAGTGTTGCTGTGTTTGTCATCAGGGACAGATTTGTAAAAAAGCCGACACGTGCTTAAATCTTTATCCCTGTGTAATAAAGTATTGTCTATCTTATCTCTTCATCTCTCTCTCTCTCTCTCTCTTCTCTCTCTCTCTCTCTCTCTCTCTCTCTCTCTCTCCTCTCTCTCACACCACCACACACACCACACACACACACCACACGCACACGCACACGCACACACCACACACACACCCCCCCCCACACACACACACACACACACACACGATATCATGACTTGTATTTTCAATCACAGATTCGTGGGTCCGGTTAGACATGTCTTTGACTGAACCTAACCTACAGTCCTTGTAAAAGAAAGTTTTCGATCTCTCTCTCTCTCTCTCTCTCTCTCTCTCTCTCTCTCTCTCTCTCACACACACACACACACACACACACACACACACACACACACACACACACACACACACACACACACACAGGACATCATGACTGGTATTTCAATCACAGATTCGTGGGTCCGGCCACCACCGTCTCTGTCCACTGCGCGGTCCCTCCACGTGTGGAGGTGAGGACAGTGGGGCAGGCAATCTCTGAACTGGGGCGGCGATTGGCGTACCTTGTGCTGACCTATCAACAGCTGGACCTCATGCAGCGATTGCCGCCACTGGCTTACCTGACAGGGCCCCCAGGGACGGGTAAGCAGGGTGGCTGCACGCGTTACGGATTTCAAACTGACACACACACACTCTGGGTGGGGTGGCGAATGTATGCCTGGTAGAGTCCAAAATGTGTCTGTGGGGACAGCCAAGAGAGACACAGACAGGAAGAACAAAACAACACACTCACATACACACACACGCGCGCACGCACACACACACACACACACACACACACACACACACACACACACACACACACACACACACACACACACACACAGGGTGCGGTGGCGAGAGCCCAAAATGTGTGTGTGGGGGGAGGGGGGGGATAGCCAAGAGACACAGACAGGAAGAACGAAACAACACACACACACACACACACCACACACGCACGCACCCGCACGCACGCACGCACGCACGCACACCACACACACACCACACACACACACACACACACACACACACACACACACACACACAGGTGCGTGGCGAGTGTATGCCTGGGAGAGCCCAAAATGTGTGTGTGGGGGGAGGGGGGGGGATAGCCAAGAGACACAGACAGGAAGAACGAACACACACACACACACACACACACACACACACACACACACACACACACACCACCACGCACACACACACACACACACACACACACACACACACACACACACACACACACACACACACACACACACACACACACACACACACACACACACGTCCACCACAACAACGTTAGTATTCGCAGTCGTGGGATCTGTAACGTGCACATGCCTATGGGATACGCTACACGGTTAGTCATCAGGTCCGACAGACAGAACACTGTGACCAACACCCTGTGACTGGATACTGTGACCACCACCCTAAAACTGGACACTGAGGTCACCCCCTAGCAACAGTTTTTTTTTTATTAGTTTTTTTTTTATTTTTTTTTTAATTTAGTTTAATTATTGATCGCTTTTATATAACGCTCTCGAGCAGACTCAGTGCGCTTTTGTTGCATGAGATTCCGAATGTGTGACCTTATACAGCGCGTTTATGAAGATCCACCGAAGTGGTGTACTTACAGCCCCACTTGGTTGTTGCATGGTTGGTGCCACGGGAAACTTCTGCCGTCTCGGCGCACGTTCTGTGTACACCATACAACTATGCTCCACATAACAGTGTCACTTAATTCGAAACCACATACGTGTTTACCTGTTACCTGCCACCTGCACTTTTGGCAGAATGACCGCTATCTTGTACGTGCTGCTACCGGTAACACGGGGGTGGAACGGGTACCGAAATAAGAGTCGGCACACAAAGTTGACTCTGGAGAAGAAACTTCTTCCGCCGCTCCTGTCGGGACTCGAACCCGAGACCTTTCGATCACCAGTCCGGCGTTGTGTACCACTGAGCTATCCCCGCTCCCCGTTTCTGTTCAATCACTCCAGAGGTTGTGCCAGCCATAGATAGTTGCTAGTAACTCACTGTAAAGACTGTGATGTGAAGAACTGTTTGTAAGACTGTGCTAGTTTCAGGTAATTTCTGGTGAATCACTTTAATACAATCAATTTCTGATGAGTCACTCCAAACACTGCATGTGCTAACTAAGTTAATTTCTGCTGAATCACTTCAGTACAGTCAGTTTCTGATGAGCCACTCCAAACACTGTGCTAAGTAAGTTAACTGCTGGTGAATCACTCCGAAGATTGTCAATGCATGCCTATGCAAAACAGCGTTCACGCCCTTTGATGTCTGAAATGGTTGTTCAGAAAAATGGTGTGAGGCCGGCCATCCGACCTCGTTAAGCACCGCTCCCTGCTGAGAAATGACATGCTGCTCTGCTTACAGGTTAAGTTCCGTGCAGTGGTTGTTCTGTGGTAGTTCTAATGGAACAAAGCAGAGACACTACTGAAGCCAGTCTCCTCGCTGTTGTCTCCACACAGGCAAGACGATCATGCTGGTGCTGATGGGGTTGAGGCGGCTTCGTCAGGGCCGCGATGTTGACGTCGTCAGTATCCGCCCTGGCACCCTGGCCGCCTCCCTCATGATCCAGCACCAGCTGCAGATGACCCTGAGTGCTGACCCCGCGACATCCCCGACACCGGGCACCGTGCGGTTCCATCAGTA
>JABMCL010002646.1:0-13011 GCA_018857735.1 Alviniconcha marisindica
TCATTTGATTTGGTACGCAAAATCGTCTACCAGATGGAATAAGCTCATAATGCTTAGCAAGGACATGGCTTTTTCTTCTAAAATCACCCTAGCCTTCGTTCCCACACACTTTCTACACTGACTAATTATTTTTGTCTTTCACCCAAAACCTTTGACCAACTTTCACCACTTTATTCAGGACACGTTTGTTTTCACTTTTAAGCCCCCAAAAACCAGCAAAACAAAAATTTTAAAAACGATTCAGAGAAAGTGCGAAAAAACGCTTTTAAGATGGGACTCTGTTGTACAATTTAATTCCTCCCTTTCTCTAGTCAACCATACGTTACGCGGCCGGGTCTGAGTGAAAAAAAACACGACAAAAACCCCCCGGGTTTTTCCCTGAACAGGTAACTTACAGGATTTTAGTTAGTTAGTAATTGGATTTAACGCCCGTCAACCATACAGGGTCCCCCTCAGGCATCAAACTCGTGTAAGTAAATGCCTTTAAACCCCTTTCATAACATTACCCCTTTCTAAAGTAAATCCCAAACCCAAATCCCCCCCCCCCTCTTCCTCCACACACACCCACACACACACTCACATCCCCTTCTTTTTCGTTGTCTGTTGTCGTCTGTTGTCTGTCTTTTGTCTTTTGTTTCTCTTCTCTCTCTCTCCTCTTTCTTTTTCCCCTTTTTTTTTTCTTCTCTTCTCATTTTTCTTTGTTTTTTTCTCCTTTTCCCCTTCCTCTCTCTTTCCCCACCACAAAAACAACAAACAAACAACAAAAACCACACACAACAACACACACACCCCCACACACACACACACACCACCCCCACACACACCACAACAAACCACAACACACCACACGCAAAAAAACAAATAAACAAAAAGACCAGACACAGACACAACAACACAAAACACACACACACACACACACACCCCACCCACACACCACCCAACACACACACCACCACCACACACACCACCCCAACCAAAAACAACAAAACCCCACAACCAAAACCACCCCACCCAAAAACAAAACCACAAAAAACCCAAAAAACACCCCCAAAAAAACCCCAAAAAAACCCAAAAAACCAACAATACCCTTCCAAGGAACTAAACTAAAAAAAAGAAACCAGAAATAAGAAAGGGGGAAAAGGGAAGGGGGAGAAAAAAAAATTCCCCCCCCCCCCCCCCCAACAAACACACACAAGGCGACGGTTTCACAATAAACAAAAGAGAAAACGCCCCTGAACGGGAAAAAAATAAACATGACTAAAACACAAAATGGCAACAGCCATGGGAAAATGACGCCCAATCCACCCCAAGAAAGGGGGACAACCTATTCGAGACCCTAGCACCTCTCGCCCATCGAAAAAGAACGCAACAAAGCATGGGACAAACGAACAAACAGAGGATCAGTCGGGACACGGTCACTAACCCAACCCCAAACCCTAACCCAGGAAGTCCACAAAATGGACAGGCAACCTGGACAGATATAAAAAAAATTAAAAAGGAAGGCCTAAAAAAAAGAAAAGGTAAACCAACACAACAACAAAAGCGACCGAAAGTGAACAGGCAAGCTCCCTGATGAGGTCAATGCCAGTTGTGAAAAAACAACCTTCACAACGAAAAGACCGAAACGCCATACTTCCGACATAAGGCCACACAAAAGAAATAAAACAAAGAGAGGAAAGGGAAAAGAAAAAAAACATACAAGGTGGAACACAAAACTAAATCACCAGCCCAAAAAGAGGCAAAGGCGTCGGAGCTTCATCCTTGGAGACTCGAACTGGAAAATTTTCTAAGTCGGTTACCCTGTGGACACCCCTACAGACATGAACCTTTTACTAAGGGTATCGGTCACGCATCGCCCGGCTCTCGCTAGGTCGATCCTTGGTAGATGGAAGGAACGGTCTCTTCGGATGAAACCTCCGTCCTTGCCAATTGTACAAGGAATATCCAGACCAACCAAAGGAATCAGAAACACATTCTGACACACTGGCCCAGTGCAAAAATGAAAACAAAGGAGAAAAACTCCTTCAATAGAAACCCTCCAGAAAGAGAAAGGGAAATCAACAAAAGAGGCAAAAGGTACACACAAATCCTCAACAAGAATGAATTGAGAATAAAGGCAGAAGAGGAAAAATGAAAAGAAATAGAGAAAATAGAACAAAACGAATAGACATGGCAAACACGGAGAAAAGAAAGGAAAAACAGGAGGAACGGTACAACTACTGAACTACCAACAAATACCTCTGCCTAGTCTAAGAAACAAAACAAATGCGAGGCAAAAACAACAACAATGAAAACATCCGAGAGAAAAGCAAAAGCCGAAAGGTAAACAGAAACTCGGCGGGACTGTGCACACATTGTAGACCAATGAAAACCGTGCTTCTGGAAAAATAGCGGTACTCTCAGGGGCCGCGCCGAAGCACCGGCAAGAGTCGGTCGACATCGCAGATCATCCTTAATAACTATGCTCTTCAGCATCTGAGGACATCAAGCAAAAAAGAAAGAAAGGAAAACAAAAGAAAGACCGACACAAAAAAGAAAAAAATACAAAGTCACGGACCAAACACGTCTCTCGAAGCCACGCAAGGCACCACTAAAACCAAGGCCAACCATTGGTCAATCTCCTGTCCATGCTACACAGTATACTGGCCGGCTGACCGCGCGGCCCCCCCACTCGTCTGACGAGCGGCAAGCGCAGAGCATGATGCCAAAAATTGAGAGGTACACTGATACCCTCAAATAAGCGCAAAAAAAAAAGTCTAACCGAATGCCTAGGGCAAAAAAAGGCCGTAAAAGAAAGAGGCTGTACACAAATGCCTGTGGAAAAAGAAAAAAAGAACAGGCAAAAATGCCTAGGCAAAAAGGGAAAAGACCAAACCACAATGATGGGGGCAAACAAAAAAAAAAAAGGGCCCCCTAATCGGGCAAAAAACGAAAATGGCTGCCCTAATCAGGCAAGCAAACAAAAAATGGCTGCCCAATCAGAAAAACAGCGACACCAAATGAAAAAAAAAAACAGCTAAAACCCCCTAAAAAAAAAAAAAAAACGGGGCCACCTGCAAGCATAAGGGGGAAAAACACACCATCAAACAAGTCTTACAGATATGCTGAACAAACAAGGGCTACAGTCAAAACCCAAGAGCACAGAGCAAAAATAACTGGCCCAAAGACAAACAGATGGAAACCAAACTAACCATAATAACCCTAACCCCTTAGCTGAAAAAAAAAGGCTGCAGACTGATATTGTGATAAAGCAAATCGTAATCAGAACTACCGATCACAAAGATCGGGTTGAACAAATGCAGACAAAAAGACAAAAGCAAAAGGGGCCCTAACCAGGGAAGCTATAAACGGGTACGAAATGGCCAATAAAAAAGAAAGAACACATGGTGGGAAAGAAAAAAAAAAGAAAAAAGGGAAAACAAAAAAAAAAAAACCCCCTTTCTAAAAAAAAAGAGGAGGCAAGAAATGTCAGCGAGAAACGGGCAAAGGCTGGATACACGTAATCCGTTACACGATACAACCCCTTGAGCCGACAGCAACACGGCAGGGCAAAAGACGCTCACGAACAAAGACAGAATGAGCGGTCTCGTTAAAATCGAGACCACCCCCCCCACTTGCACATCGTAAATGAACGATATAACTCGAGAAGCCAAAGAGCAAGCAAAGAGAAAAAACAATGAATAAAGAGAAAAAACAATGAATGAAAAGAAGCGGCAACTAGCCCAACCCCAAACCCTAACCCAGGTGGGCCACGAAATCCTTGTCTATTGAACTAGAACGAAAAAAACCCTTTGTGCATCGCCACGAATGATGAAAGAAACAAGGATAAATTGGGAAAATAAAATAAAACACCCAAATAAAAGGCAGGCTCCCTGATGAGGTCTAACCTGTTGTGAAAGCTAGAGTAACACAACGAAAAAAACCGAAACGCCAAAGCACCTAACAAGACTCGAGAAAGGTGAAAATAACAAGGGGGAAATAAACAAAGACCCAACTACTGGCAATGGCGTCGGAGCTTCATCTTGGAGATTTGAACTGGAAATTTTTCCAAGTCGGTTTCCCTGTGGACACCCCTGCAAACAAACAAACAAACAAACAGACAAACAAGCAATCATCAAACACAAATTCTCGAAGACTTAGTCAACCTACAGGAGCGCATCACAGAAGAAAGCAAGACAGAAATCCGTTGTCATCCAGTACTTTACCTGATCATTGCGTCAAGTTAAAAATCACCCAGAAACGAGTCTGAACAACGTTCGCGCTTTCTTCGTCGGAGTTTCTTATTAAAAATAAAGCGCCGAGAGAGAAATCAGACAGAGTCCCGGAAGACCCGGGAAATCCTTTTTTTTTTTTTAAACTGCGAAAAAATAAATATTTTTTTCCCCTTTGCCCCCCCATTTCCCCCTCCCGGGCCCGGTTTTTTCCGCCCTTGTTTTTTTGGGGACGTTCCCCTCCCCGGGCCTTTGGGGTTTTAAGGTTTGGGGAAATTTTTCTTTTCTCTTTCTCCCAACCCTCCCTCCCCTCCTCTCTCCTTCTCTCTCTCTCTCCCTCTTCTCTCTTTTCTCTTCTCTCTGTGTCTCTCTCTTCTTCTCGTCTCTTCCCCCCTTTTCCCCCCCCTCTCCCCCCTTCGAGATTCCCCTTTTCCCTTTCCAGGGGGTTGGAAAAAAACCAATCTTGCCCCCCATTTCGCCCAGAAGCATGGACCCTTTTCTGTTTTTTTTAATGTTTGCATATATATATATTTTTAAAAATTATATAAATATATATATATATATATATATAATATATATATATATTTTAAACAAACCCAAATCTGAAGAACACAAAGGGTCGGTGACAAAAAAACCCGGCGCAGTTTTTACCACGAGCGGGGTGATCGCAGGGGGAATAAAATTTTAACTGCACCCTAAGTCAGCAAAAAACCCCCGTTCGCCCCGTCCCCAGTTTTTTTGTTTGGAAAATTAAAAGCCCGTGCCAAACCCAAGCATGATTTACGACACCCTTTCCTTCAACCATTGCCGTATTTAGTTACCCCAAATAGGGTCCAGAAAACTGTCAGCTAACGAGCAGTTTTTTGGGTTGGGTCCCAAAACAGTAAAAGTTTTTACAAAAACTCTTTTAAAACAACGTTTTTTTTAAACCCCCCCAAAAATTTTTCAAACCCATCCAAAAAACCCCAAATCGTTTGAATGGGAGACAAACTCTTTTTTTTTTTCCCCGGGGTGGATGTCCTCATGTTTCCCGTGCTGTTTTGGGCGTAGGTTGCTTCCAGGTCTTAACACCCAAACCTTTTTTCCCGGGGCCCTTTCCCCAAACGGGGGGCCGGAAAATTTCCCCTTTAAGGGGCGAAACTAAAATCTGGCAGATTTTTTGGGGGAAAGGGGCCGGAAAGCGATTCCGGGTTTGGGGGAAAGGGGCCCGGGAAAGGGGCGATGCTCGGAGTGTGCGCCTGTTCTTGTCCGTGTACTTTTGCTTTCAGTAACTGTAATGTACCCCCTTGTTGCCGTGTCTCTTCCGGATGGCGCAGAATGAATGGCTCGGTCATTACTGGAAGCGTATGTCTTGCACATGCACCTCCTGCATATGCCACTTCCCCCTTTGGGCCAAATGTACGGGGTTTTTTGTTTTTAAGCTTTTCAATTAAACCTTTCGGGCCTGAGCTGATTTTTAAATTTTCATGGACAATGGAAAGGGGGCTTTAAAAAAAATTTTTTTAATTCTTAATTTAAAATTTTTATTAATTTTCAGATTTAAAAATTAAAACAAATCTCTCTCTCTCCCCTCTCTCCCCCTCTTCCCCCTCTCTCTCCTCTCTCTTCTCTCTCTCTTCTCTCTCTCTCTCTCTGATATAACCAAAGGGGTGGGCTCGTAGTTGTTTTTTTGGGGGTTTTAGCCCTATCATATTAAATATGGTATATTTAAGAAAAATTTTTCTTTCCGTTCAGAAACGTCATAAAGAATTTTATATTATACTTGTACGCCCCTATGATTTCTTTTAAACCTTACGCAGACGACAAGTTTTGCCTGGGCCTTACACACACACACCCCCCACACACACAACACCACACACCACACACACACACACCACACACACACGCAAAAACCGCACACACACACACACCCCTCACTCACAAAACCCCACGCACCCCCACGCTTAAAAACTTATAAGAAAAATAATACTAAGTACATCCCATGATGTTTTGTTTTTATTAAATTACCTTTCCCCCACAGAAAATGCAAAAATCATTCATAATTATTTATAAAACCGTTTTTTTTTTTTTTGAAAAGGGGGGGGGGGGGGGGGTACTGAATATTTTTGGGAAAGGTGAAAAAGGGTCCCCATCCCACCCTGTTTTTTTACAAAAACTCAACTTAATTTGCCAAATTTGCACAATAACCCAGAACTCGGCACGTACAAAAGAAAATCATCAATGATTTCAGTTTTACAATTTGAAATATGCATTGGACTTTATCCCGATAACAACAAGGACGCTATGACCAAGCCAGTCGCATACGATGTCGGCGACACACTAACGCCATTCACTGATCAGTTAAACTATGTTTCGACTGTCG
This sequence comes from Alviniconcha marisindica, assembly GCA_018857735.1. NCBI lineage: Eukaryota > Metazoa > Mollusca > Gastropoda > Provannidae > Alviniconcha > Alviniconcha marisindica. The sequence continues at coordinate 6,574 of JABMCL010002646.1, forward strand.
GACCGACCGTTGGTTTAAACAAAGTTTACTTACATTCATGAAAATATGGACAATTAAAATCATTGTATGAGCATTAAACAAGCTAGTCTTATAGTAAATGCTCACAAAACAGAATTTACTAATTAATTCATTTTGCAACAACGGGTATGTATTTTTTTAAAAAAAAAAACAACAAAAAAACAAAAATCAAAAAAATAAAAAAAAAAAAAATAAAAAAAGAGGACCGACCGTTCTTGCTTGTCAAAGGGCATTTTCACATTAAAAAATTTAAATTTAAAAATCTCCGTACCAATCATTCGTCACCCTGATATAACCGTAACGGTTGATTGGGCGTAAAACGCTTACTCACTTACTTATCCATCATTCATATCTTTAATCCTTAAGGTTTTCACATTACCAAAATCATTCGTCGCCCTGATATAACCGTAATGGTTGGCTGGGCGTAAAACACCAAGTTACTTACTTACTTACCAATCATTCATTTCTTTAATTCTTTGGATGCTTTAAGATTTTTAAAAACGCATTTTAACACAAGGAAACATCTTGGCCTACGACTATCATAAGCAAAAAACTAGGATTTTTTTTTTTTTTTTACTAAAGAAGCGTGTACACACTGTTACAAACATACACAGCTGCTCGGGTCAAGGACACAGGTTTCTCAGTGCCACCAGGTCAACAGGAAGCTGAGCATCACCATAACGACCGTTGCCATGGTGAGGGGTCGAGTCACATGACTGGCTCCAGTGCTCTCGTTCACTTCGTTGACAAGAGCTTTTTCAGAACCTGTGATTACATAGACAGAAATAATCAAGGCAGGAAATTGTAGAAAACAAAACAAAAAACCTCTGATGATCCACGAATGGTCTGAGAGAGAGGAGAGAGAGAGAGAGAGAGAGAGAGAGACAGACAGACAGACAGACAGACAGACAGACAGACAGACAGACAGACAGACAGACAGAGAGAGAGAGAGAGAGCGTCTGTGTCTGTGTGTGCACGTGCGCGCGTGCGTGCGTGCGTGCGTGCCTGTGTGTGTGTGTGTGTGTGTGTGTGTGTGTGTGTGTGTGTGTGTGTGTGTGTGTGTGTGTGTGTGTGTGTGTGTGTGTGTGTACTTCCCAAACATTATTCGATTGACTGATAATTATTGATGAATAATTGTTGCTTACCCCATCCCCCACCACCCACAATGCCACAGGCAGATAGCCTATTCATTAAATATCTCTCTCCCCTCTCTCCTCCCCTCTCCCCTCTCTCCCCTCTCCCCCTTCCTCTCTCTCTCCTTTTCTCTCTTCTCTCTCTCTTGCAGCAGAGCATTGTTTCTTATCAAGGCAGGGAAAATGAGACAGATAACTGACTGTTTGGAATAGTAGCGGCACATAGTTGTATGTGTAGGTGCTCTGTGTGTGTGTGTGTGTGGGTGGGTGTGGGTGAAATAAGTAAATACTTTGTCACTAGAAGCATGTTCAAAAATGTATTGTGCAGGGGTAAATATGCAGTGTGTTCATGTTCTTTGTGAAAGGGGGCTAAGGCTTAAAACAAATAAACTTCTTTTCTTGTTCTTGTTCTTGTTCTTTTTCTCTCTCCTCTCTCCTCTCCTCCCCTCTCTTTCTCTCTCTCTTTCTCTCTCCTCTCTCTTCATCTCCCTCCTCTCCCCCCTCTCCCCTCTCCTCTCTCTTCTCTTCTATCTCTCTCTCTCTCTCCCCCTCCCCTCCCCCCTCTCTCTCTCTCTCTCCCCTCTCTCTCTCTTCCTCTCGCCCCCTTTCCTTCTCTCTCTCGCCTCACTGCCAGCTTGCTAGGCGGCCATGGCGGCGTCCACTGCTATCTCCGACCAGCAAGACTCCAGCGCTGCCAGGAATTTCGTGCCGTAGTCGTTGTTTCGGAGTGTGCCCCATTTCAGCGCGTCCCACGTGTCGCTGTGCATCATACACGGTTCGGTCTTCCTGGCTTGCTGAATGGCTGCTTTGCATTCCGATATGCACGGACCGAATGGCTGAAAGAGAAAAGTAACTCGTAACGTGACATCATCATAATCGTCGTCGTCGTCATCCTCGTCATCATCATCGTCGTCGTCGTCGTCGTCATCGTCGTCGTCGTCCGTCGTCGGCGGCCGGCGGCGGCGGCGGTGGTGGCGGCGAGCTCAGCGGCGACGTGGTTGTGGTGGTGATGACGACGATGATGATGATGCTGGTTTTAGCTTAACGTCGGTTCAGCATGCGTGGTACCGACTTCCGTCTCCTCGTCTAGTAATAACAATAATAGTAATAGGTTATTTATGGCGCCCCATCTCGTAAGGGCCCAGAGCACTTAGAAAGACATAAGGATACGCTCATTTCATCTCTCACACTCCAACCACACACAACACACACACACACACCCCCACACACACACCCCACACACACCAAACACAAACACACACACACACACACACAAACACACCAAAAAACACACACACACACACACAAACACACACACCACCACAAAACACCTCACACACACACACACACACAACACACACACACCACACACACACACAACACACACACAACACACCCCAAACACACACCCCACAACAAACACACACACACACACACACCCCACCACACACACAAAACACAAAACTCACACACACACACACACACACACACACACCACACACACACACACACACCCCAACACACACACAACACACACACACACACACACACACACAAAAAACCTTCTCTTCTCTCCTCTCTCTCTCTCTCATCTCTCTCCTTCTCGCCTCCTCTCTCTCTCGCTCTCTATTCTTCTCTCTCCTCTCTCTCGCCCCTCCCTCTCTTCGCCGCATTGTATCCCTCTCTCCTTGTCATCCCCTTCTCTCTCTCTTCCGTCCTCTTTTCATGAACAAAAACAAAACAAAAGGAAAGTAAACAAACAACTACAAAAAAACAACAACAAAAAATACCACACCCCCATCCCCCACCCCACCCCACCCCACCTCACCCCACCCCACCCCATCCCACCCTCCCAAAGAAGACACTGACTTACGTCGCAAACTCCCATGATGTTGGTAAAGAGCTGGGACATGGCGAAGGCCGTGACGTTTCGGAAGGCCGCGAGGTCGCAGTCCATGAATGAGCCGGGGTCACACTCGGTGAGTGCGAGGCTCTTCCAGGCGATGCATTCGTGACGAGGCATGTTCTGCATGGGGAAGAAGGTCAGGAAGCCGTAGCACATCTCGTCCTGCGTGCCGTCGCCGTAGAAGACGGTGGTGTTGTGGTTGGGGGTGGCGAAGTGGCACGTGGTCCTCAGGACGTCGCCGGGCTTGACCACTATCGGCTGGTCATAGCTGACACGGAGAGGTGGTTTGACGTGAGGATGGACCGGTTCCTTATAGGTCTCTGTCTTTGTCTGTCTGTTTGTCTGTTTGCCTGTCTGTTTGCTGGCTGTCTGTCTGTCTGTCTGTCTGTCTGTCTGTCTGTCTGTCTGTCTGTCTCTCTCTCTCTCTCTCTCTCTCTCTCTCTCTCTCTCTCTCTCTCTCTCTCTCTCTCTCTCTCTCTCTCTCTCTCTCTCTCTCTCTCTCTCTCTCTCTCTCCTTCCTCCTCCTCCTCCTCCTCTGTCCTCTTCTTCTTCTTCTTCTTCTTCTTCTTTTAGATTTCCCCCCTTCTTTTCTCTGTTATGCTCCATCGTCCATCTGGAACTCTCCTTGCAAAGTTAGGTCATCAAACACATTCCCTCATCTTTAAGCACAACTCAGTTGAAGATGGATTTACCTGGCCAGGAAACAGTCACCGGAATTTCTAATTTGGAGGAGAGAAAAACAAAAGTTAGCTTTCCAGAAGCACACAATCCAGCAGCTTGCAACTCACTTGAAGAATTTTGGTGCATCGAAGTGGAAATCATTCTCATTGGTGAAATACATCACATGCTTGCCGTCACGAAGCAACTCCAGACTCTGGGCGATGCCTGTACACACACACACACACACACACACACACACACACACACACACACACACACCTACACACACACCACACACACACACACACCCCCACACACACACACACACACACACACACACACACACACACACACACACACACACAACACACACACACACACACACACACACACACACACACAACACACACACACGCACACACACACACAACACACACACACACACACACACACACACACACACACACACACACACACACACACACACACAACACCACACACACACACACACACACACACACACCACACACACACACACACACACACACACACACGCACGCACGCACGCACGCACGCACACGCACGCAAGCACACGCACACGCACGATATATATGAATAGCTAAACATAACCCAGATATTCACATACATATATGTAGATAGATATATACATACTTACACGCACCTACTCACACGCTTACACTCACAGATACAAACACACACACACACACACACACACACACACACACACACACACACACACACACACACACACACACACACACACACACACACACACACACACACACACACACACTGTAGGGTGTGTGTGTTTTTTTTTTTTTTTTTTTTTTTAAATTGTTTTATTTATTTTTTCAGTACAAGAGTTAAGAGTGATATTAGAAGTAACATCTAAATCGATATAGGTTTGATGCTCTTTCTTAAATGCACCCCATATCAAAACTCGAAGAGTTGTCCCCCTTCCACTAACAAATTTCGACCCAATCCAAGTTGGAAGAGCGAATGTTAGGTTTCGTAGCAAGATTGCAGGACGGAGCGTACTAATAATGATGACACAGGAACAGAAACGGGGAGCAAATGCAGCATCCATTAATGTTGTTTCGCTTCAGTGTTGGTTTATGTAGACAGAGACCGTACAGACTGTTAAGGACGGGGAGCCCAGAACGTCCACCTCTTCTTTTACACAGCTCCTGAGCTCTGACTTCGGTTGTTGTTGTTGATCGCTTTTATATAGCGTTATTCTCTATTCTGGAGCAGGCTGACCTAGTTCCCGTCGGAAGTGATTGTGAATGACTGAAAGTAAACAGAGTGCTTAAAGTCCACAGAAACTATAATAAGGCTTATTAGGGACGAGGAGAGCATGGTGATGATGAAGTGTTGCTTAATGTCCTCGGATGTCGGCTGATATATTAGGGACAAGCTGAGACCAAATGCCGAAGCATGGTTCAATAAATCTTTACGTCCACGGAAACGATAAGGCTCGTTAGGACGGACAGCCCCGGACGGCCACCTCGACTCTCACACAGCTCCTGAACTATGAGGAGAGCATGGGGGGAGAGGGAGATTATACACCTGTCGCTACGCTGTCTTCACCAGAATGACTCCTGCATTAAGATGGGCAGCGATGAGAGACATTTTAATGTTTCATTAATTGTGAGGGACAAAGTCACAAGACACCACAAATCACAACCTTTCGGAAGAGAAGGGAGACCCAAAACGGAATCGAGCCGCGGCCCTTCTGCTTACCAGCCTAACTCCTTACCGCTGGGCCAAACCGGCTCACCGGCTGAATGAGTGAAGTAAGTAAACATAGTGCTCAACGTCCACAGAAACCACGAGGCTTATTAGCGACGGGGAGAAGGGGGGAAGGAAGAGGGTATGGAGGTGTAGGCCTAGGTTTTGTAGCACGTTTTTTGACTGTCCATCGAAGTGGTGTACTTACAGCGCTGTTTGGTTCCGCTACATGGCTGGTGCCACGTGAAACTGCTGCTGTCTCTGTGCACGTTATGTTTACACCATACAGTTATGCACCAGTTTCTGCTTTTATTTACCCGGGGTGGGCGTGCCCGATGTTTTAGGTGAGTGCTTCGGCGCTCCGTTGCTTCCACATCTTAGTACTGGAACTTTTCGAAAATTTCACGGAGGACGCTAACAGCGTGATACTTACTGGGGGTGATTTCGGTGGACAGATGCGCGTAGACAGGGAGTGCCCCTTCAGTGACGTAACCAACTAAGGCAGAGTTTGGAGGAAGGTTGCCGTCCCTAACAGACCGTGAGCGGTTTATGTGGACGTTAAGCCTTAACAGAGGAAAGCGAGGCTTGCAGTGTGCGTGCAGCATTGATAAACACTCCACGCCTCGCTTTCCGGCACCCTTCCTCCAAACTCTGCCGTAACAGGTTACGTCACTGAAGGGGCACTCCCCTTATCTGTGCACATCTGTCCACTGTCGCTGTCAGCGCCCTCCTAAAGGTTCGGATGCTAACAAGACTGTGGAAGCAACAGAGCGACAAACACGCATGTAAACAAGAGGCGCGTCCGCCCCGGGTAAGAAAAACAATTCATTCCGATGCAAACAATCTTGGGTTTATTTTCGCTGGCGTAAGCAGTGAGGGCTATTACAAAAGAAACGCCCGATATAATTTGAGTTTTCTGTTTAAAAAAACCTACTGCCATTTGAGCAGCAACGAAAAACAGAAACCAAA
>JABMCL010000760.1:0-14399 GCA_018857735.1 Alviniconcha marisindica
ACTCGGCACAGTACAAAATTCTGTAAGTACTAAGCACAGTACAAAGTTCTGTAAGTATTAAGCACAGTACAAATTTCTATACTAAGCACAGTACAAAGTTCTGTAAGTACTACGCTAGGGGACCCAGGCAAGTTTGTCTGAAAATGTACAAAATGTGTGATAAGAGTTCTGAGGTCAATGACAGATGTGTACACATTGACCAGAGTATGCTGAAGTTGGTGACATGAGTCATGCACAGTGATCACAATGTCAGCTGAAGTCAGTGACATTAAATGACATATGAATGACCACTGCAGTGACTCACCATGCTCGTCGATATAAATGTGTGCAGTGATCAGAGCAGTGAAGTCACCCAATGCACAGAGTAATCAGGGTGGTAACTTCAATGACCAGTTTTGTGGACAAGAATGATACACACAGTGATAAGACTGATGAAGTCAATGATTTTTTGTTGTTGACATAAATGATGTGTACAGTGATTAGATTGGTAAAGCCAATGACCACATTTGCTGACATGAATGATACATATAGTGATCAGAGTGGTAAAGTCAATGACCATTTTTGTTGACATGAATGATGCACACAATAATGAGGCATGAATGAGGCATACAGTGATTAGAGTGGTAAAATCAACGGCAACTTTTGTTGACATGAATGATACATACAGTGATCAAAGTGGTGAAGTCAATGACCATTACTGCTGCCATCATGATGCATGCAGTGATCAGAGAGGTGAAACTGATGACCATTTTTGCTGACATGAACCATGAATAACACATGCCGTGATCAGAGTGGTGTTCAATGTCAATACATACCCATGCCCCCCTTTGGACAGGAACATTTCATGGTTGGGAAACTGTCGATGGAGATCTTTGGTGATGTCGTCGATGTTTTTGGGGTCTCCTGTCTGCCGGAGATACTCCTTGGGACAGACGTTCATATTCAAATGAACAGAAATGGACACAATCACATCAATAGTAATAAGCTGTGATGCTAACATAACACAATGTGCATCTCAAAACCAAACCACAGACAACCCACACAGAGCTGGACCCACATCATCACCAGTTCTAAGCCATCAGCGCTGGACAGTGTAGGCTTGTTTCAGTGAACAAGAAGAGAAAATGAAGCAGCTTTGACCTCTTGGAAAAACTCCGTAAATTCAGTAATGTTCTGCTTGAAACCTACTTGATGCAAACAGCTATTTGAGCTGAACAAGACAAGAAATTGAGGCAGCTTTGGTCCCTTGGAAAACTCAGTAAATTCAGTAATGTTCTGTCTTAAACTAACTCGATACAAACAGCAAGACACTGATTCCAAGTGCCACTGTAACACTCACATTGTCATATTATTCTTTCATCAAAATTTAGCTCAGTATTTGGTTACACTGACACTAATTACAGCCACACAGAACATATACACAAGTCTTCTTCAAGTACAATAACCACTGCTGTATACCTATGTTTATAAACATATGTTCAGCATGTTTGAAAGTGAAACATCAGATCAGTAAAAGTACTCAATACTCACTTCAAACTTGCCAGGATTATGTTCCATCTGAAATTTGCCTCCACACAAAAACTGCCATGCTCTTGCTCTAACTGCGGGGGGGATGCCTTTCCGACACCGGTCCTTGACCTGTGACACATCCACAATAATAACATCACTTTCTTGCCCTCACTGCTGGCAGAATGCCTTGGCAATGCTGATCTTTGACCACAACAATAACATCACTCACTTTACAGGTTATTCCCCTCTCTGACTTATGACAGATTTTCAAAAATTTCAGCAGCATGTCCTTCACAAACTGGTACATTCTGGCATTTGAAGAATCTAGCTACCAGTCTTCAAAGCAGAGAAGTTAGAAGAAAAAGAGAGAGAGAGAAAGAAAAAAAAGGGACTAAATTGCATAATGTACAACCACAAAGTAATAATCACCAGAATATTTGGAAATACCAAATTTCTGTAGCAAAGTACATTCATGGAAAGGAAAGGTCACCTTTTTGAACCGCTTGCTCATCCACTTTTCCCAGTTTTCAAACATATCCAGCCATTTTAGTTCACGCTTTCGTAAAGTCTCCGAGGGTATTCGTCTGTCTCTGCAACACAAGTCAAGGCCAAATATTGTTTTTGAAAGGGGCAAGTCACATAGGTAAAGAAGAAAAGTAAGTTTGTCAACACATAATTAATAATAATGACTATTTTAAGCGCTTCATTTCTAAATGAGTCCAAAGCGTTTCATGGCAGGATAGCTAATTCAAGCCTGATGCTAATGGCTGCTACTTAACATGCATTTGCAGCCCTACTTAGTATGCAGGCCTATTTAGTAGGCTACTTAGTAGGCTGCTATGTTCAGAAGTTAGTTTATCCTTGTGTAACTGTCTCAGTTAATAAGACCTGAATTTTCTAAAAGTGCAGGCAAATTATGTTGAAATGGACCTTTTAACAAACTTAAGTTTTACACATCATTACCTAACTCCATCAGAGTTGACAGTATGATACTGTCCCTTCTTCAATTCCCCCAATTTGGACTTTTTTTTTTAAAAATATTGTAGGACTCCACCCGTGGCCATATACAGGGTTTATGGTAAGTTTATTCTTCTGTAACTGTGTTACTTAATGAGACTTGATTTTTTTAAAAATATTGTGGACTCCACCCTTGGCCATATACAGGGTTTATGGTAAGTTTATTCTTCTGTAACTGTGTTACTTAATGAGACTTGAATTTTCTGAAATTACAGGCAAATGAACCTTTTATACCTAACTCCATCAGTATTCATAATCATATTGTCCCTTAATCACCCTACATTACAAAGTTTTTAATTATAAATTATACATAAAATACATAACTCAACCCTTGGCATATAATTAATATACAGAGCTGTTACACTTACACTGTTAGTGTTACAGTATTAGATTTGTTTACTGTCCAGTTTGTCTCCCAAGAGGTACTGATGGGGACCAAGGGGGGTAGCGTGGAGTGGGGGCCATCCTTATAGAACTTACAGTTACACACCATTTGTTGATGGATGTGAAGGCCTAGGTTAAGTCTGCTCTGGGGGATAAATATTGGGGCTCCAGAGTCTGATGGATTAAAAAAAACAAAAAATGATATATATACAATGAATTGAAAAAAATTATAAATATTAAAAAATATATTAAAATATATAATTATACATAATATATAAAATTATATATATTATATATTTTAAAATATATAATATATATATTATAGATTAAATTTATATTTCCCGGGTTTTTTCTGGTTTTTTAGGAGTGTGTCTGTAAATTTTTCATTTTATAATGCAAATGTAGATTTTAAAGCAGCTTCAGATTCAACAAATGAGGAGGAAAAAAAATGATGGAGTTCCCTTCTGTGACTTTCAACTGCATATAATTATTATGAACATTTCAGCTTCCCTCTGGGCTGAACCTGTAGACATCTTCTGAGTGAATTATGGCAAACAACGCCACCTGTAGCTATGCAAACTCACCTCAGCCAATCAGTATCACCTCAACCAATCACAGTGACTGTTCCATGACCAGTGTTCACTCACCAAATGCCACAGTTCTTACTTTTTCTTTCTTCTGATCTTTTTTAAATTTTTATATCCCTGTTGACTGAAAGTGCTGTTGTCCACAATGGGAAAAGGTTGTACTGTAGTTTGTAGAGGGTTACAAAATGGGGACAATGGCAGGGTCTGGTACAGACCTCACTCCAGGGGAAGAACCAGTTTGAACTTTTATCCAGTCCTTGAGTGTCTTCACCTTGGGAACTGAAGGTAATGTTGACATAGCTGTCAACCCCCCTTTTGGGAGAAAAAAAAAAAAAAACCTTGTCCCAAAACCTGTATTTCCCTTATGCGGGCCCGGGGGGTCTTTTTTTTTTTTTCACCTGGGGGGCAGCGGCTTTTTTAATTTCCCAAAATTTCCCGGGGTGGCGGGGGAAAGGGAAGAAGAAATTTTTCTAAATATGCATGCATGATTTCCCAAATCTCACTTCCAAAATTTAGATTTCTTAGCCTATTGCAGTCAGTCAGTGTGCATTTGGCAAAGGGGTTGTGTTCGGCTGCTTGTTCAACAGTTTTTCAGTCTTTTTGCTGTTTAAAACAACAACACAATCTCATGAAAATTATGTTTTTCTGTATCCATTTTCCAGTGTGGCCATATCCCCCCAAAATAACGAAAAAACTGTATTTTATACTAGTAAACTGTACAGGTTGACAGGTATGTGTTGAGCTATTCTGATAATCTGAACATTCAGCATGTAGTCTTGTGAGCTTTGTTGTAAACACGCTTTACCTTTTCCTTCTGGATGTTCTTGTCTTCCAGTTACAAAATGCAGTATCAAGAATCAAGAGTATTTAATCATCCTCCGTAAGCACAGGAAATTTGAATACACACATACTATTTGTAGACTTTGTACTTCAATCTTCAATTAAAATTATTTACATGGACAGAAACATTTTGCTGTCTCTGCTGACAGGTATTTGACTTGATGTGTGCACTGCTGCATAATAACAACGCAAAGGAGCAAAACATCATTTAAACACATTTTGTATTTATTGCACTGAGCTGGAATCCAACAAATATATATCATTACTGTTAATTGTAAAGGCAAAAAATTATGGTCCAAACCATCCAAGGTAAATTATATGCATGCTTAAAAGAAAATGGCACAAAATATATGCTGGGGTGTGTGCACGCACATATTTAAACATACACAGGCATCCACATGCACACTTTTCTATGAACATAAGATGTGTCATGAACAGTATGGAAATGTTCAAGAGCTTTAGATCTGAATAACAGCATGTAATTTTAGAGTTTTTAGACACAAACTACATCATAGGACATGTATAGACACCTACTTCTTTTCACTTTCCTCCTGCGCCCAAAGTCACACACACACGCACCCTAGTACTTATGTTATTCATTATTAAAGCATGCAGTCTGAGTCTCCTTTGCACACCTTCAATACCATGACAGGAAGAGTGAGATTTGCAACTGCACTGCAAAATGTAAGGGAATTTTACAGTCTAAGAGTAAGACTAAGAGTCTAAGACACAGTGAGTGAGTGACAGCTGATGATGCAAATGAGGAGTGTTGTCAACAAATATGCTGCTAAATGATGATGCAAAACAACAGCAACAAAACAAAAGCTGTTAATTCAATAATTGCGGCTGCAATGCAAGTCAGCTCAAGTTTCAAGATTTCTTTATCCTCTCAAGTCTTATCACAGAAATTAAACACACTTTATGACTTTTAACTTGAGCAAGTAATTGGACTCTAACATTCTGTCAACTGTGCAGGGTCAAAGACTACCATTTAAGTCAGTTATGAATTATACACATTTTAAAACTCTGCTCATAATTCATACATAATGGTGTCTAGTACTGCTGATATTTGCTATGTCATACAGCAGCATACAGGACAATGTGAAACAGCGAAAATATACTGGCACAAGTGCCAATATCAGACCTTACACTAGAATGCCCAATATACCCTATTGGATGTGCCAATAAAAGTTCCCATACAGCGCTTGTACCAGTATATGCTGCGGCAAATTTCATTATGGCACATAATACATACTCAGTCCAAACAATTTTAGGTTACACAGGAAATCACACAGCATGTCAAAAGTTGTATGCCCTAATCAAACCATGGGAAACCAAGACATTAGGCCCAAGTTACTAATAAGGTCTAAATAATATATCATATATATATAATTATTATATAGTATATATATATATATATATAGATATATGAGATCCTCAGATTCAGAGTAGACAGTATACTGTACATGTACATGCAGAAAGAGAAAAAAAAGACAATGAGGAATTTCAACTGTGCTTACTCTTCTGGGTCTGTGTACTGGTTACCACGCAAGAAGCCATAGCGGTCAGCCTGGGGTGGCAGAGTAAAACCGTTAGCTGAGCTTTTGCTGTCATTTGGGGTGTGGCCACTTTGGTCTGGTACGTCCTCTTCCAACTCCATGTCTCCGACGTCAGGCCGTGCATCAGCCATTAACACTATCGTCCCAATGTCTCAGTTGCACCTAGTTTTGCTCCACATAAACTGTCAACATGGTAATTTTCACCAAGCAAAACTGTCAATTCCACTACAGGAGTCAGAGCTCAAATAGATTTAGTAATCTTGAGATAGGCCTACTTCATGAACTGAAGAAGCAAACCATGGTCTTGTCACGGCCCGATTTTTCACCAGAGACGGAAAGCTGTCGTAGATTAAACTGTACTGTATTTAAATAATATCTGAGGTTTTCCTGACATAATAGGAACCCCTTTCATCGCGTGTATGTTTTATGTATCCACGTTTCGTAAACAGTATCAACTCAAAACAATTGGCATTTTTTTTCTCCATACGAAGTCTTCTGCTTCACCGGAAGTGAAAGTCACGGAAGCAACATCTGCAAACTGAGACGGAAAGAACAATTAAAGAACTATTCATTAGTGTAGCAACGCAACTGTAACAAAATGGTTACATTAAACATAAGTTGCAATATAATATGTTATTTTTGTGTTTATTAAAATGTTCCAAGCGGTCTCGTGATACATGTTTCTTCGCGAGAGTTGGCGATTTGATCACTCGAACTTGACTACGAGAAAAAAATAGTTCTTCAATATTTCATTAAAGCGGAGTACAGTAATAATACACTGAGCATATTTATCGGTCAGTTCGACATTATATAGTTGTCTCTTAATTGAAAAAGGATTGACTGAAAAAATGATAAAGTAGCTTTTGTTTTCAAGATTTTACATTATGTATCGGTCCGCTTAAATTAAAGAGGTCTCTCTCGCCAGCCGACATGTTCCTGTAGTTGTGTGGTACATGCGAAATTAATTTTCACATGCATGTAATCAAGGCTTAGTGACAACTGGGTTTTACTTTCATATGCTGAGTGTGCCTCAGTGCATGTTGAAGGAAAAACGATTGTGCCATCTGCACTTGGAAGATCGAAGAAAAGATAGTTATTGTGAAGTCAATGCCGGGATAGCAAACATGGCCGCTTCGGGTATGGCGAATGCTTCATTTCGGGGAGATCAACGGAGGGGCCCTGCACAGTCAAGACCTGGTGGTCGCCCAAACAACTTCAATCCATCTCGGTAAATAAAATTGGAGAGTTCTTTTTGAGCGTACAGAAAAGCAAGATGTGGACTTATGAGATTGAGTCGTTTTAAAACAGTCGTACTAGGGCGACATCGTTCACCCAAACTGCGATTTTTTTAGGCAGACTATTCCGATATTTTTAGTCAGTGGTATTGATTGTTATGTTTTTTGCTTTGTTTAATCAGTGGACGACTGTGGATGATGCTGTCTCACGTTCACTGCTTTCTTAATGTTGACGATGCAGTGGTTGTGAATTTACACGCATGTTTGTGTTTATAAGGTGGGCAACTGGTTGGACAAGAACAAAATGGCGGCGCTCTTTGTACCTAAAGCGTAAGATCAGCTTTGATTTTTGAGATGCAGGGATATATGCTAAATTTAAATCTAGCTTGCATAGTTAAGTCAGTACTGCAAATATGCGCAAAGTTGGAATTTGCTCAGTTCTCTGATTGAGCTGCTCAAAGTGGGAATTCCTCGAATGAGAACCAGTTCCAGAATTGCCTGCTCAGTTCCAGAAACATGCTGTGGCCAGAGTTGAAATGTTGCTTATTGTTGTAATTTTGATGTTACTTTCTCCAGTTGTATAACTGATGATAAAAGGGTGGGTGGGGCTGGCAGACTTGCATGAGATTTATCAGAAGAAGAAAAAAGTTTGCTCTTAAGCCGGCAGATTGTTTGGCATTTTGTAAGTCAGTGTTTTGCTGCTTTGGCACCCATTGCGATACTGATTGGTACATTTGAAATGTGACTGTGTTCCCCTTTCATGCACACTGTTGGTTTTAGCAGCCAGTTGAATACATTTTTTCTTTATTATTAAATTGTGTCTCAGTTAAAAACATTTCATGTCACCTTTACGGTTATCACATGTGAAGGAAGGTAAGCATGCTTATCAAAATTGTGTTTCCAAGGTAGCAAGGGTAGAAAGTTGGTGTTAGGGTGAGAGCGAGGTGATTATGATTCAATGTGAGATCGATGAACTGCCCCAGCTGTCAGTGCCACAGTTTTTACCAGTAACCTTTTGAAGCTTATCGTTCCTATACTGCTGTACCACATCTGTCTCTTAATACAGAGAGGAAGGACATAGCTGTCAATGTATTGATACATCTATTAGTTTTTAATTACGTGGTTAAAATTTTCTGTACTAAATTAAAAAAGCAAATTGTAATCAACATATTTCATGCACTTGCATTATTCAGCAAACAAGTAAGCACTACAAACTGTAAAGGAAAAAGATACAATTCTCTTTCTTTTCTTCTTTTTTTGAACAACCATTGAGTTTTCATCCAGATCAGGCACAGTTGCAACAAAACATTGTTTGCTGACAAGCTCTTCCAGAGCCTCCATCAGACTGTTGGGACTGTCGGTGCATGGTACCAGTATTAAAAGCAAATTCCAGTACCAACCCTCATCCTGGTACAGTCAACAGACCTGGGCTAGAATGTGCCCAGCCCAACGCGCCCCTCCACCCCTTCCCCGCCCCTCCCCCGCCCAGAAGCAATCACCTCCATCCTCTTGTTCACCCCCTGGCACAACATTCTGAAAGAAAGGGGGGGGGCGGGGAAACAACCAACGTCCGGGGGAGTTGAGGATAGGTGTATTTGCCGTATAGACTCTTATTGCATGTCATAACAATCAGCAGTAGTTTGCAACGAGCTTGGTGCAGTCGATCTGTCTTTGGCGATTCCTGAATGACACACCTGGCCGACGAACTTGTGCCATTTTGGTACAGGTGACGGACATTTCTGGGGGTCTGTTTCGTCGCTGAGGATCCATGAAAGACGGTAGTGTCAGCACTGCAGAGGAGAGGTGAAAATACAGGGGTTTGCTAAAAGGAAGGGACGGGGAGACACGGTCCGATCTTTTTTTGGTCAGACAATTGGGGGAGTGAAGACCGTACTGGCGTGCGCGCAAAGGGAACTGGATGAGCAGAGCTCTCCCCCACACAACGAGAGGAGAAAAGAAGCAGCGGAGCCAGAAAATAGCCGGGAGAGCAGAAGAGAATGAGTTACATAAAAAAAGGGCCGGAAAAAACGAGAGGAAAACGTGTCGCCCAGGCCCGGCAAGGGGGCAACACGGGAGGGTAACCATTTCCGCGGCAGTGGGATGACAACGACAGGAGGCGCATGGAAATCCGCGCCCACAAAAAACCCAAAAGGGCCTGGGGCACCCCTGGGACCCAGGGCAACAACGGCTGCGGCAGGGGCAGGGCAAGGAGCGGCCCAAAGACAACGGGGCAGCCAAAGACCGGGGGCAAAATACTGCGGGCTAGGGCGAGGAAAAGGGCAGAAGGGAAGAGAAGGCAAAGACCAACCGCCGCGAACAGCACAATGGGGAAAGGCGGGCGGGGCAGCACACGGGCAGGGGGGCGAAGGGGCCAGGGAAAAAGAGGGAGAGGGCCGAAGAGAGGAAGAAGGGGCCGCACCGGAGGAGCCAGTAAGGGGGGACGGGGCCCCCGAGGGGGGGAGGGGAGGGGGGGGGGGCGGGTGAAGCCGGAGTCCAGCCACCGGCGGCCCACCAGGCCGGAGGGAGGGGGCCGGGGGAAGCGGGGCACAACAAGGGGGGGGGGGCAACGGGGCGGAGCGGGAAGGAAACCAAGGGGGGCAAAAAAGGAAGGAAAAAAGGAGGGACGGGGGCCGGGACAGGGGGGAGGCGGACGGGGGGGCGGAAGATCCTGCCGAAAGAGGGGAGGAAAGGGGCAGGGGGGAGGGAGACAGAAAGGTAACCACGGACGGAAACGAAGAGAGGGAGCAAGCGGACAGCGTGGCCGGCCGCCTGTAGAAGAGACAATGGGGGACAGCAGGAGAGGAACGAGACGCAAATTACGAAAACGGCACTGACACTGGGCGTGCAGCGGGGCGCACGGACAGAATCCCCGCCTACACCCTAACACCAAACGTTCACCCGTGCGACCGGGGAAACCAAGGGGAGAACATGCGTACCTGCCGTCACAGGATAACCGGAAAGGGGACATGAAGGTTTGTGAACGGAACACAGTGAACGAGAAGAAAAAAAGTATCACGGCGGCTACAACCCAACAGGGTGCAGGAAGGGGAACAGGCACGGGCAAAGTACCTCATCTCGCAGGGGGGCCAAAGGCAGCAAACACGGAACGGACAAGGCCAAACAGCTGCCGGCTGAGAGCAAACGGGTTCTTCGTCTGATAAGTCTCATGCAAGGCGGCCCGCCCCACCCACCCTATTCATCAGTTAGACAACGGGGAGAGGTACTCAACAGGACACAAGAGCAACGGGGCCACTCGGGCCACCGCAGGTTTCGGGAACGGAGCAGGAATCTGGAACGGGGGGCGCGGCGAGGAAGTCCCCGGGGACAGCGCATCAGAGAACGGAAAGTGCCAACGGGGCGGCAGAGGGCAGGCCGGACTTAAACGAGCAGCGAGGGAAGGAGCATGAGCCCGGCAGTCCAAAAAGCAAGCGGAGTCGTCCGCTTTAGGTACAAACGCGCCGCCCGGTTGGTATCGTATCCAACCAGTTGCCCACCGTATCAACACAAACATGCGTGGAAATCACACCACTTGCTCTCAACATAAGAACGCGAACGTGGAGCCAGACCGTCATCCACATCGTCCACTGATTAACAAAGCCAAAAACATAACAACAATACCAAGACAGCAATACGACCACCACAACAGCAATAATAATTTTTCACCCTAGTACGACTGTTTTAAAACGACTCAATCTCATAAGTCCACATCTTGCTTTTCTGTACGCTCAAAAAGAACTCTCCAATTTTATTTACCGAGATGGATTGAAGTTGTTTGGGCGACCACCAGGTCTTGACTGTGCAGGCCTTTTTAAAAGGGGGGGGAAAACCCCAAAAACCAAAACCCCGGGGGGGCCCCGGGGGGAAAAAACCCCCCCCCAAAAAAAAATTAAAAAGGGGGGGGAAAAAAAAAAAACCAAATTTCCCCAAAAAAAAAAAAAAAAAAAGGTTTTTAAAAAAAATTTGGGGAAAAAAAAAAAAAAGGGGAAACCCCCGGGCCGGGGGAACCCCCCAAATTTTTTTCCCCCCCGGGGAAAAGGGGCCCAAAACCCCGGGAAACCTGCCCAAACCCAAAACCCTTTTTTTTAAAAAAACCCCCCCAAAAAAAAAATTTTAAAACAAAAAAAAAAAAGGCCCCAAAGGGCCCCCGGGGGGGGAAGGGGGAAAAAAAGGGGGGGGGCCAAATTCCCGGGGCCCCCAAAAAAGGGGGCCAAGGGGGGAAAACCCCCCAAAAAAAGGAGGGAAATTTTTCCCCCCCCAAAAAAAAGGGGGGGGGTTTTTTCCCAAAAAAATTTTTTTTTTTAAAAAATTTTCCCCCCAAAAAAAAAGGGGGTTTTTTTTCCCCAAAAAAACCCCCGGGGGAAATTTTTAAAAAAAAACCCGGCCAAAAAAAAAAAAAATTTTTTTTTTAAAAAAAAAAAATTTTTTTTTTAAAATTTTTTAAAACCCCCCCAAAAATTTTGGGTTTTTTCCCAAAAATTTTTTTTTTTTTTTTTTTTGGGGGGGAAAAACCCCCTTAAATTGGGGCCCCTTTTTTCCCCAAAAACCCCCCCAAAAAAATTTTTAAAAAAAAAAAATTTTTTTTTTTAAAAAAAAAACAATTTTTTTTTAATTTTAAAATTTTTTTTAAAAAAATTTTAAAGGGGGGGGGGGAAAAAAAAGGAAAAAAAAAAATTTTTTGGGGGGAAGGCCCTTTTTAATTTTGGGGGGGGAAAAAAATTTTTTGAAAAAAGGTTTTAAAAAAAATTTTTTAAAAAAAAAAAATTTAAAAAAAAAATTTAAAAATTTTTTTTTAAATTTTTTTTAAAAAATTTTTTTTTTATTTTTTCCTTTTTGGTTTTTTTCCCCCCCAAAAAAAAAAAAAAAAAATTGGAAAAAAAAAAAAAAAAAATTTTAAAAAAAAAAAAAAAAAAATTTTTTTTTTTTTAAAATTTTTTTAAATTTTTTTTTTTTCCCCCCCGTTTCAATTTTGGTTTAAAAACCCCCCCCAAAAAAATTTTAAAAAAAAAATTTTTAAAAACGTTTGGCCTGGAAAAAACCAAAAAAAAGGGTTTTTTTTTTTTTTAAAAATTTTTAAATTTTTTTTTCCCTTTGGTTTTTTTTTCCCCTTTTTTTTGGGGAAAAAATTTTTTTTGGGGGGGGCCCCAAAAACCCCAAAAAAATTTAAATTTTTGGGTTTTAAGGGTTTTTTTGGGGGGTTAATTTGGTTTTTTGGGTTTTTTTTTTAAAAAAAAGGGGGGTGTTTTTTTTCCCCGGCCGGGGTTTTTTTTTTAAAGGGGGGCCCCCCCAACCCCCCTGGGGGGAAAAAAAAAAAATTTTCTTTCCCCCCCCAAAAAACCCTTTTTGGAAATTTTTCCCCCAGGGAAAAAGGGGGGGGGGGGGGTTTCTTTTGGGGGAAAAGGGGGGGGAAAAAAAAAAATTTTTATTAAAAATTTTTTTTTTTTTAAAAAAAAAAAAAAAATTTTTTAATTTTTTTCCCTTGGGTTGGGAAAATTTTGAAACTGGGTTTTCCCCTTTAAATTTTTTAAAATTTTTTTCCTTTGGAAATTTTTGGGAAAAAAAGGGAAAAAAAAAATTTTTTTTTTCCCCCGGGAAAAAAAATTTAATTAAAAAATTTTTTTTTTGGTTTAAATTTTTTTTTAAAAATTTCCTGGAAAATTTTTCCCCCTTTTTTTTTTTTGAAATTTTAAAAAAAAAAAAAATTTATTTTTTGGGTTTTTTACCCGGGGGTTAAAAAATTTTTAAAATTTTTTAAAAAAAAATTAAAAAAAATTTTTTTTTGGAAAATTTTAAGGTTAAAAAAAATTTTAAAAAAAATTTTGGGTTTTTCCCCAAAAAAAAAACCCGGTTTTTTTTTTCCCTTTTTTTTGGGTTTTTTAAAAAAAAGGGGTTTTTAAAAAACCCCCCTTTTTTTGATTTTTTTTAAATTTAAAATTTTTAAAATTTTTTTCCCCTCCCCCCCCCAAAAAAAAACCCCCTTTTAATTTTTTAAAAAATTAAAATTTTTTTCCCCCCCCGGGGGGGGGAGGGGAAAAAAATTTTTTTTTAATTTAAAAAAAATCTAAAAAATTTTTTTTTTAAAAACCCCTTTTTTTTAAAAAACCCTTAAAAAGGGGAAAAAAAAAACCGGGTTTTTTAAAAAAAGGGGCCCCCCCAAAATTTTGTTTCCCTTTTTTTTTTTTTTAAAATTTTCCGGAAAAAACCCCAAAATTTTTTTTTAAAAAATTTTAAATTTTTTAAGGGGGGTAAAAAACCCCCAAAAAAAAGAATTTTTTTTTTTTTTAAAATTTTAAAAAAAAAAAAGGGGGGAAAAATTTTTAGGAAAAAAAAGGGAAAAAAAACCCCAAAACCCAAAAATTTTTTTTTTAAAACCCTTTTCCCGGGGGTTTAAAAAACCCCCCCTTTTTTTCCCAAAAAAACCCAAAAAAAAAAATTTTAAAAAAAAAAAGGGGAAAACCCCGTTTCAAAATTTTCCCAACCCAAAAAAAAATTTTAAAAAGGTTTTAAAAATTTCATTTTTTTTTTTTTTTTTAATTTTAAACCTTGAAAAAATTTTTTTCCCAATCAAAAAGGGAATTAACAAAAATTTTAATATTATAAGTAAAATTTTTTTAATGAATTAATTAATTTTAAAAAACCTTTAATTAAAAAAAAAAATTTTTAAAAAAATTTTTTTTTTTCCCCCTTTTGGCCTTAAAATTAGAATTTTTTCCCCCCTTTTTTTTGTTTTACATCAAAAAATTTTTTTTAAAATTTTTTTCCCCCTTTCCCTCCTTGGCCCCCCTTTTTTTGAGAAAATTTCATTTCCAAAAAAAAAAAAAATTTTTTTAATTAAGGGGAAAAACCGGGGGTTTTTAAAAGTTAAATTTTAAAATTTTTTGGGGGGATTTGGGGGGAAAAAAAAAATTGGTTTTAAAAATTTTTTTTGGGTTTTTTGGGAAAAAACAAAAACAAAATTTTTTCTTAAAAATTAACCAGTTAAAATATTTTTTAAAAAAATTTGTTTTTCGGGATTTTTTTTTTAAAAGGGGGGGGTTTTTTTTTTTTTTTAAATTTTTTTTGGGGGACAAATTTTTTTTAAATTGTTAAAATTTGGGGTTTGGAAAAAAAAATTTTTTATTTTGTTGGTTTATTTTGGGGGAAAAAAATAAAAAATTTTCCAAAATTCCTTTAAAAAAGGGTTTATAAAGGGGTCAAAGTTTGGGCCCTTTAAAAAAGGGGGGAAAAATTCCCCTTTTTTTAAACCTTTTGTAAAAAAAGAAATTTAAAAA
>JABMCL010003436.1:0-2500 GCA_018857735.1 Alviniconcha marisindica
AGAGGGGAAGGGGGGGGGGGGGGACAGAGAGATAGGGGGAGGGGAGGGAAAGGGGAGAGGGAGAGGGGAGGGGGGATAGAGAGATAGAGGAGAGAGGGGAGGAGAGGGAGGGGGGGACAGAGAGATAGAGGAGAGAGGGATGGATAAGGGGGGGGGGGGGAGGGCAGAGAGATAGAGGAGAGAGGGAAGGAGAGGGAGAGAGAGGGGGACAGAGAGATAGAGGAGAGAAGGGAGGAGAGGGCGAGAGAGGGGGGACAGAGAGATAGAGGAGAGAGGGAAGGAGAGGGAGAGAGAGGGGGGACAGAGAGATAGAGGAGAGATAGGAGGAGAGGGCGAGAGAGGGGGGAGAGAGAAAGGCGGGAAGAGAGGGTGGGAGATGGGGGGAAAAGAGGGGGGGGGGAGGGGAGAGAGAGAGGGGAATGAGAGTGAGGGAACATGAGGAGGAGAGGGGGAGAGAGGGGGGGAGAGAGAGGGAGAGAGTTGAGAGGAAAGGGCGGGGGAGAGAGAGAGAGAGGGAAGAGAGAGAGAGAAGAGATGAGAGAGAGGGAGAAGATGAGAGAGAGAGAGAGAGAAGAGGAGAGAGAGAGAGAGAGGAGAGAGAGAGAGAGAGAGAGTGTGTGGGGTGGGGTGGTGGTGGGGGGGGGGGGGGTATGTGTGTGTGTGTGTTTGTGTGCCTGTCTGTTTGTCTGTCTGTCTGACTGACTGTCTTGTTGATGAGCAGACTATACAGTAATCCTGACTCAATTTATCCATCTGTGGCAGTCGTATCCTTTTTTATTTTTTTATTAGTTCTCTCTCTCTCTCTCTCTCTCTCTCTCTCTCTCTCTCTCTCTCTCTCTCTCTCTCTCTCTCTCTCTCTCTCTCTCACACACACACACACACTCTCTGTCTCTCACACTCTTTCTTTTCTTCTTCTTCTTCTTCTTCTTCTTCTTCTCTCTCTCTCTCTCTCTCTCTCTCTCTCTCTCTCTCTCTCTCTCTCTCTCTCTCTCTCTCTCTCTCTCCTCTCCCCCCCCCCGCCCTCTCTGTCTCCCTCCCTCCTACCTCTTTCTATCCATAAGTGTAAAGCGCTATGAGCTCTTTTGAGAAAAGCGCTTTATAGATGTAAGTTATTATTTAATATTCTATTTTATCTATTGTAATAATTATAATTATGATTTGCAGTTGCTGCCAATGTTGGAATTCCTGTCCAACAGAAGCGGTTTCGGCGGCAGAGGGTGGCAAGGGTATGCCAGGGAGTTTCTCCACGACAACGACCCCTGTGGGGGTAGCGCCACGCTTTTAAAGGAGACGGTGGGTTTATGTCGTAGGATGTTATTTACCAAATACCTTGCTTCAGCACGTTTTTTCACCCCGGCACGGTTTGTCACCCTGGCACATTTTGTCACCTCGTCACGTTTTGTCCCCAGAGTGCAGCGATGCCTGTGCGTTCTGTCACCCCGGCACGGTTTGTCACCCTGGCACGTTTTGTCACCCCGTCACGTTTTGTCCCCAGAGTACAGCGATGCCGGCACGTTTTGTCACCCCGACACGTTTTGTCACCCCGGCACATTTTGTCACCCCGACACGTTTTGTCACCCCCGCACGTTTTGTCACCCTGGCACGTTTTGTCACCAGAGTGCAGCGATGCCGGCACGTTTTGTCACCCCGACACGTTTTGTCACCCAGCACGTTTTGTGACCAGAGTGCAGAGATGCCAGCACGTTTTGTCACCCCGGCACGTTTTGTCACCTCAGCACGTTTTGTCACCCCAGCACGTTTTGTGACCAGAGTGTAGCGATGCCGGCACGTTTTGTCACCCCGGCACGTTTTGTCACCCCAGCACGTTTTGTCACCAGAGTGCAGCGATGCCGGCACGTTTTGTCACCCGCAGTTTAACACTGATTGAGGCGGGAATAATAAAATACAGCTCACAACACACACACACACACACACACACACACACACACACACACACACACACACACACACACACACACACACACACACACACACACACTTATACACAAACGGTCTGCCTCTGTCTCTTGTCTCTTTCTCTGTGTCTCTCTGTGTCTCTGTGTCTGTCTCTGTCTCTGTCTCTGCCTCTCTCTCTCTCTCTCTCCCCCCTCTCTCTCTCTCTCTCACACACACACACACACACACACACACACACACACACACACACACACACACACACACACACACACACACACACACACACACACACACACACAGGGAAGGGGAAAAACTAATTATAGTGGTGCTGGCAGAGAGTGACAAATTGTGCAACGTGTGAACCCTTCAACACGATTTGTCACCACGTGGTGACAAAAGCGAGCGGGGTTACAAAAAGTGCAGGTTGTGCATCAGATTTGACCCATTTTGTTCCTCTGATATAAACACGTGCCGGGGTGACAAAACGTACCGGGGTGACAAAACGTACCTGGGTAACAAAACGTGCCGCAACTGTCCATTCTCTGAAACAAGAACTGGAACTCGGACTCGAAAACTTTATTTG
>JABMCL010003436.1:7500-12500 GCA_018857735.1 Alviniconcha marisindica
GATGTTGTCTGTTTGAATTCAGACTCATTGAGCTCTTGTTGTCTATCTGGTCGCCTTTCAGTCTGTTGTTGCTGTTGTCTGTTTGTCTAAACGGTTGCCTTCCAGTCTGTTGCTGATGTTGTCTTTTTGTCTAAACGGTTGCCTTCCAGTCTGTTGTTGATGTTGTCTGTTTGACTTCAGGCCTAAAGTGACGCTGAAGGCGAAGGAGTATACAAGCAAGAGACCCGTGACGACATCCGTCCCTTTGGGCACCTACATCGAAGTCAAATTCACCTTGAATATACCCAACAGTGGTATGCGCGTGTGTGTGTGCGCGTACACGCACACGTGCGCGAACACTCGCAATTTTGCACGATCTCCACACACACACACACACACACACCCCCAAACCACACACACACACAACCACCACACACACAAACACACATTTTCATGACTACCACCACATGCACACACCCCACACACACCACGCACCACACGCACGCACGCTCACACACCCACACCACACACACACACACACACACACACACACAAACATACATCACACACCAATGCACACAAAACACCACACACACACCAAACACACCCCACACCCCACACACACACACACCACACACACACACACCACACACACACACCACACACACACACACACATAACATCACATCACACACACACTTATACATACATACATACATACATACATACATACATACATACATACAGAACATGCACAATAGCAACACACACATACGCGAGCGCGCGCTCACATACAGCCACACCCCAGACACACTATCCCTCGTGTGTGTGTGTATGTGTTTGTACGTGCGTGCATGTTTGAATGTGCGTGTCCGTGCGTTCGCCTGTGTGTGTGTGTGTGTGTGTGTGTGTGTGTGTGTGTGTGGTGTGTGTGTGTGTGTGTGTGTGTGTGTGTGTGTGTGGCATGCGTGTGTGTGTGGGGTGCGTGTGGTGTGTGCGTGTGTGTGGTGTGGGGGGGGGGGGGGGGGTGGGGGGGGGGGGGGGGGGGTTGTGTGTGTATTGTGTGTAGGTGTGAAGATTTAACATTTGTGTTGCTTGTTGCAGCCGGCATGAACGACATCAAGATAGAGAGGTGCACAGCCACTAACGGTGAAAGCACCAGAAAAGCTGACGTCGTCTTCAACGGGTGAGCAGCCAATCGTGCTATAAAACTCTGAACATGTTCTCAGTAGAACTTATCCGTTCAAAACTTCCCTCCGGCTATGATTACCGCTGAGCCACTGGTGAACTATCCATGAACAAAACGCGTTTCACTGGGGATCAAAACCAAAATCGGACCTGTCTAGGTTCAGTTCTTTTTCCCGTCATTGCGCTGGTGATACATAGGTAGCATACGTCTCTGTTCCTGTGAAATGTGTATCCCCTCGTTTCGATGCTGTGTGTGTGTGTGTGTGTTGTGTGTGTGTGTGTGTGTGTGTGTGTGTGTGTGTGTGTGTGTGTGTGTATGTGTGTGTGTGTGCGTGTGCGTGTGTGTATGTGTGTGTGTGTGGTTAGTGTTATTGTAAAGCGCCCTGTGCTGCCACCTTGGGTGGTAGATGGGCGCTCTAGAAATCCTCTTTATTATTATTATTATTATTATTATTATTATTAAATGAATAGTTTTCTCGCTTCTTCTTCATCTGCTTTTTGATCTGGGAACAGATTTTCAAGCTCAGCCGTCACTTGTACATCATCATCATCATCATCATCATCATCATCATGATGCCTATGACTCTTTTTACTTTTACCTATTTACTTTTCAATGCTGTGAAAATAATCTGTTGTGTGTGTGTTTCGTTTTTTTTTTTTTTTTTAGCCTTGGTAGCCGTGTTAAAATATTAGTCTAATATTAGTTTATTCTCTCTCCTAATGTGCACCGCAAGACAAATTTCCTTGTAAACTTGTACTGGGACAATAAATATTCTGATTCTGATTCTCTGTGCCGTTGACGTGACGTTGAAATCCAAGAACTAACCATTTACCCGATCTCACTTACTGTTCACGTTCTCGTCCTGAGGTGACCCTGTGCGGTTGACCGGACGTTACATTGCAGTTGCTAATTATAATCACTGTTCCCATTGGCCAGCTGTGCTGTGCACCCTGTGCGGTTGACCGGACGTTACATTGCAGTTGCTAATTATAATCACTGTTCCCATTGGCCAGCTGTGCTGTGCACCCTGTGCGGTTGACCGGACGTTACATTGCAGTTGCTAATTATAATCACTGTTCCCATTGGCCAGCTGTGCTGTGCACCCTGTGCGGTTGACCGGACGTTACATTGCAGTTACTAATTATAATCACTGTTCCCATTGGCCAGCTGTGCTGTGCACCCTGTGCGGCTGACCGGACGTTACATTGCAGTTGCTAATTATAATCACTGTTCCCATTGGCCAGCTGTGCTGTGCACCCTGTGCGGCTGACCGGACGTTACATTGCAGTTGCTAATTATAATCACTGTTCCCATTGGCCAGCTGTGCTGTGCACCCTGTGCGGTTGACCGGACGTTACATTGCAGTTGCTAATTATAATCACTGTTCCCATTGGTCAGCTGTGCTGTGCACCCTGTGGGAATCCTCCTTTTCGATGGGGTGGAAACTGGCACAGAGTTCCTCATCCTGAGAGTCTTTAAGCTCCCTGGCACCTCCCTCAGGCTCAACTTCCAGTGCAGGATCCGTCTCTGCGACACCCGGATAGACTTCTCTTGCTTCAAGGTGAGTAATTCCTATCTCAAGGTCTGTCTCTGTGTAACCCGGACAGACTTCTCTTCTGTCTCTGTGTAACCCGGACAGACTTCTCTTCTGTCTCTGTGTAACCCGGACAGACTTCTCTTCTGTCTCTGTGTAACCGGACAGACTTCTTTTGCTTCAATGTGAGTTTTTAACTCAGGGTCCGTCTCTGTGTAACCAGGAGAATGCTCTTTTTGCTTCAAGGTTAGTTCCACACTCAGGGTCCGTCTCTGTGTAACCAGAACAGACTTCTCTTGCTTCAAGGTTAGTTCCTAACTCAGGGTCCGTCTCTGTGTAACCCGGACAGACTTCTCTTGCTTCAAGGTGAGTTCCTAACTCAGGGTCCGTCTCTGTGTAACCAGAACAGACTTCTCTTGCTTCAAGGTTAGTTCCTAACTCAGGGTCCGTATCTGTGTAACCAGGACAGACTTCTCTTGCTTCAAGGTTAGTTCATAACTCAAGGTGCATCTATGTGCAACCAGGAGAAGACTTCTCTCCCTTCAAGGTGAGTTCATAACTCAAGGTGCATCTATGTGTAACCAGGAGAAGACTTCTCTTCCTTCAAGGTGAGTTCATAACTCAAGGTGCATCTATGTGTATAAACCCCCAAGGGAGAAAAGGGATTTTTTCCCTTCTTTCCTTCAAGGTGAGTTCATAACTCAAGGTGCATCTATGTGTAACCAGGAGAAGACTTCTCTTCCTTCAAGGTGAGTTCATAACTCAAGGTGCATCTATGTGTAACCAGGAGAAGACTTCTCTTCCTTCAAGGTGAGTTCATAACTCAAGGTGCATCTATGTGTAACCAGGAGAAGACTTCTCTTCCTTCAAGGTGAGTTCATAACTCAAGGTGCATCTATGTGTAACCAGGAGAAGACTTCTCTTCCTTCAAGGTGAGTTCCTAACTCAGGGACCGTCTCTGTGTAACCAGAAGACTCCTTTTGCTTCAAGGTTAGTTCATAATTCAGGGTCCGTCTCTTTGTAACCAGGACATATTTCCCTTGCTTCAAGGTCAGTTCCAAACTCCAAGCACTGGTTTAAACACGACATTCTTCCTTCACCCTCTGCCATAACTGGTTACGCCACATATCTCCGAAAGCTGTCAACTAACTGACAGGCTGTTTTCGTTGGTGCTCAAATGGCACTTCGTTTGTAACAGACAACTCAGGTCTTCTTCCACGGTGCTTTGCGTCCACAGAAACCGTATCGCTTACTAAGGACGGGGAAGAGTGGAATAGGGAAGAGGTGTTCACACAGCTTCTGAGCTCTGACCACTTTCTCCTTCTTCTTTCATTGTGCTTTACATCCGCAGACACCATACTGTGGTTTACGAGGGTCAGGAGAAGAGCGGGGTATGAAATGAGAGCCCAGGCCCACCTCAAATCTTCTTCAATGGTGCTTCACGTTCACAGGAACCATATGGTTTACTAGGGACGGGGAAAAAGTGGAATAGGGAAGAGGAGCCCAGGCTAACCTCCCTGTTCACACAGCTCCTGAGCTCTGCACACTTTCTCCTTCTTTCTTCAATGGTGCTTTACCTCCACAGAAACCATATTACGGTATACTAGGGGCGGGGGAAGAGTGTGGTAAGGAATGAGATCCCAGACCCACCTCCCTTTTCACACAGCTCCAGACCTCTGAGCTCAAACCATATCAGGCTAAACTTCCAGTGCAGGGTCCGTCTCTGTGTAAACAGGACAGACTTCTCTAGCTTCAAGGTCAGTTCCTAACGTTCTTCTTTTCCCCACGTTACTACGATCATGGTTATACTTTGAAGCTGGTTTCACTACGATCGTGGTTATATACTTTGAAGCTGGTTTCACTACGATCATGGTTATATACTTTGAAGCTGGTTTCTTTACGTCTATGGAACTGTTACCGTTTTTCCCTGTTGCAGTGTAGTAGAGAGTCTTCCCAGTCGTACGTTCGCTTGCGCTGGTGTGTGTGTGTTAAGTGAAGTTGATGTTGCCATAATTACCCTGTGTGTGTGTGTGTGTCTTGGTGCGTGCGTACGTGCGTGCGTGCGTGCATGCGTGTGTGTGTGTGTGTGTGTGTGTGTGTGTGTGTGTGTGTGTGTGTGTGTGTGTGTTGTGTGTGTGTGTGTGTGTGATTCTTTTTTCTGTTATCATTATTTGTAACTCTGTATATATTTTACATTTAACTGCTATGTATAGTTCCACATTTGGGAAGGGGTGGGCGGGTAGGAGCTGTTTGTACTTTATTGGTATGAGTGTCCTTTGGAAGTTTTAGCTTGCGAGG
>JABMCL010003436.1:17500-20000 GCA_018857735.1 Alviniconcha marisindica
CACACACACACACACACACACACACACACACACACACACACACACACACACACACACACACACACACACACACACACACACACACACACACACACACACACACACACACACACACACACACACGCATATACACAGACACACTCATTCACACACACACACACGGGAAGGGGGTATGAGAGGAACACAAGTATTGGCAAATATAAATATATATCCCAGCATCGAATGGCCCTCTGCTTACCTTTAACGGTAAAATTAGTAAACGTGGTGCTTAACGTCCACAGAAAGCATAAGGCTTATTAGGGACGGGGAGAAGAGGGGGAAGGGGGTATGGAGGTGGGGGAAGAGGGAGACTATATACCTATCGCTACACTGTCACCACCAGAATGATTCCTGCATTAAGATGGGCAGCGATGAGAGCCATTTTAATGTTTCAGTAGGAAGTGATGGACAAAGTCACAAGACAGTGTCCGCAAACCACAACCTTTTTGAAGAGAAAGGAGAGCCGAAGCGGTATCGAACCGAGATCCTTCCACTTACCAACCTACGCCTTATCGCTAGGCCAAACCGGCTCACATTTTTAACCGTTGCTTAAAGGGCCCCTGAACACTGGTTTTAAGTCGTAAATATCACTTACATTGTCCTATATAAATAAAGTTTAACAGACACGGTGTTCGTTTGATAGATTGATTTGAATGAAAACAAGCTCCGACGCCATTGCCAGTAGGTGCGCCGCACCGTGGGCCTTTGTTTATTTCCTCTTTGTCATTCCATCTTTCTCGAGCCTTGTTAAGTGCCTGGCGTTTCGGTCTTTTTTGTAGGTTTTTGCTGTGTTTACTCTAGCTCTCACAACAGGCTTTTGTGAGAGCTAGAGTAAACACAGCAAAAAAGACCGAAACGCTTTATCAGTCTGCAGCCACTGTATTTCTAGATGGAGGCCGGGTTAGTGAGGAGTTAGTTATGGTTAGGTTGGCTTTCCATCTGTTTGTCGTTGGCATAGTTATTTTTGCTTCTGTGCTCTTATGTCAAGTTAAGTCGTCAAGAACTTCTTTATTCATTCAAAGGAAAATGTAGTGCCACACAAAGGTTGTGTACACATGTAAAAGATTAACACTTAAGAAGTACTCAACGACACGTAGTATCGCACACATCACAATACACAATGAACACAAACATAACCACCACTATTCTCATGACACTTCTTCGTCACTTGAACTCTCCCAGTCGATGCCAAAACTGATATCCGCAACTGGCTCGTACTGGAATGGCCGTATTCCAGTTGCCATTTCCAACTTTTTCCGCAAATTTATCCGGAGTTTTGGGCACTGAAACTGTAGAAACAACAATGCCAATGGCAGTCGAGTCTTATCGTGACGTCACGATTACCTTTGACTTTACGGCTCCAAGTAAACTCTCGGCCAAAACACGCGCGGTCACGCGGCTACAGCGGTTATTTCCCATGCCCATTCTGCTGTGACATGTTGGTCTTGTTTTGCGATTCATAAGCATTTAATACACTTGAAAAATATGAAATTATTACTGAGGCACGGGATATATACCTGTATTTACTGTGTGAAAATATTTAGTCGGTGGAATATATCAAAGAGGAGATCTGAAGCTAAAATCGGTCAAAATCAGTGTTCAGGGGCCTTTTAAGTGTTGTTTTTATAGCTTGAAAAAAGGGCTTAACCCGAAGATTGGCATGCTGTGTTTTGCCATAATTTGGGACCCTCGCCTACAAAACGAGTCTTAAGTTGTAGCTGGCGATCAGTCCTAGGGATAGAAAAAACCGCTGGGGTCGATCGAGGGGAGAAATATTTTTTCTTTCTTTCTTTCTTTCTGTTTGGTTGCTGTTGTTGTTGTTGTTTGTTTTATTTAGTTTGTTTTGTTTTGAGGAATTGCACTCTTTAGGCCTTAAATTATCAAATAGTTACGATATTTTCCTTTCGAAATGGTATTGTTAATCACTGGGTTTAAATGCTCCTACCGTGGAGTAAAGGATGCTAATGTTATACGAAATGACTGACGTCTGGCTGAATAAAATGTGCCATACTGCTTCAGTAATTCCTTTATTACAGTCTTCATTTAGTTACCAAAATAGTCAAAGGGGCTGCAGTTTTCAAAATTATACACATATCGCAATATATCTAAATGCAACTACTACTACTACTCCTACTACTACTGCTGCTGCCGCTACTGCTACTGTTGCTGCTACTACTACTACTACTACTACCACTACTGCTGCTGCTGCTACTGTTGCTGCTACTACTACTAGCGCTACTGCTGCTGCTGCTACTACTACTATTACTACTACTGTTGCTACTGCTACTACTGTTGCTACTGCAGATACTACTACTGCTGCTACTACTTCTGCTGCTGCTGCTGCTACTACTACTGCTACTACTACTACTACTACTACTACTACTACTACTACTACTACTACTACTACTACTACTACTACTACTACTACTACTACTACCGACTGCTCTACTGGGTGAATTAC
>JABMCL010003436.1:27500-32500 GCA_018857735.1 Alviniconcha marisindica
CCATCTTACTCCTGTAGTTACTCTATCAAAGTATTGATGATTCAGTCAAGATTTTGTTTAGCCTGGCTATTGATTCGTTTCCAGGCTGTGATCAGCAGGCTCGGAATAAGATTGACTGCTGCTGCACATACACATATGTTGCATGGTTCCTGATGTCTTTAAGGGTCTTTGAAGATTTTGGGAAAATGAACTGTGTGCTACCACTTATTTATTAGTACTGGTCAGCAAGTGTCTGAAACCTTATCATACTTTATATTGTACTGCGTATTGTATGCTGATCGCTTTTATATAGCGCTATTCTCCGCTCTCCAGTAGACTCACCACACTCTTGCTGCATGTGACTCTAAACGAGTGACTAGCTTTTTACAGCACACTTTGAATATACACCCAAGTGGTGTAGTTGCAGTGGTTTGGTTCTTGTCAGTTGGATGGTTTAAAAAAAAAAATCACCTAATACAAAACTAAAAATATGATGCTATTTTAAAATTGAAGTATACAAAATGTCATGAATTGTTTCTATGGTATAACTTTGAGTTTGAATACAGAGAGAGAGAGAGAGAGAGAGAGAGAGAGAGAGAGAGAGAGAGAGAGAGAGAGAGAGAGAGAGAGAGAGAGAGAGAGAGAGAGAGAGAGAGCAGACCTTAAAGTATGTACAGGGTCATGAATCTTTACTTTGTCAGTTTGTGTCCTTGTTTTTGAAGATGTGTTTCTGTCTTGTCTAATCATTAATGTATTATATTAATATATATTCAGCTACTTTTGAAAATAAGAGGAATGCAGACATGAAGTGATACATGTTTCTATGGATCAAAGAAATTAATATACTGGATTTGTATACCAAAAACAGAGTATTTGTTTATTGTTTATGTGTCTGGTGTGTGACTCTGTGAGTGAATGGTGATTGTGGGAAAGACAGTGGGAATGTTGATGAATGATATCAGTTGACATGGGCTCTTTTTATAAACTTGTCAACAATTTTAAAAGTTGCCTGGAGACTTTTTTCTCTCTTAATTTCCCCCCCCCCCAAAAAAAAAAAAATGTTGGCACTACAGAATAGTGTATTGAGCTGTATGAGTATGACCGACTTTTTTGCACTCTACTAAAGATATATGATTATGATCATGATACTTTCCATTCCAGCTGGATAGTTAGTTTACTGGGCACCTTAAAAATAAAGAAGAAGAAAAAGCAGTAATTCTTACGTTCAGTAAAGATCTTTCAACTGCCAGCCCAAGAAACAAACATTGCCAAGACCTTGTATGTGTGTATGTGTGTATGTGTGTATGTGCGTGTGCGTGTGCGTGCGTGCGTGCGTATGTGTGCGTGCGTGCGTGTGCGTGCTTGCGTGAGTGTGTGTGTGTGTGTGTGTGTGTGTGTGTGTGTGTGTGTGTGTGTGTGTGTGTAGATGGTGTTGTTACAATGACAAAGAATGAAAACGAAACCTCTATTTATTTAAAATATTCTTTGGTCTTTCCATCAACAGTTTTTTTGTGGAATCTGAAAAACAACAACCAGGTGAGTAACGCCCAAAGTTAAGGATTATGTTTTAATTTCCTATTACTTTTATACCGAACTGAGATATCATAATCCGTGAGTGACGATTAGAAGGCTCGGACGTGCAAAACGCAGCTCGCATACTCCGGCTACTTCGATGTTTGTCCACGGTCAGTGCGAGTAGGCGTTGCTTGTGCCGGTCACGCTGCCCCCCTCCCACCTCCGCTATCCACCTACCTCTCACCCCTCCCTCTCGCCCCTACCCTTTCCACCCTCCTCTCCACCCCTCCTCTTCCCTCCCCTCCCTCTCCCTTCTCCCTCTCCTCCTCCACCTCTACCCCCCCATTCCCCTCCCATCCTCCCCGTCTCCCCTCCTCTCCCTCTCCCCTCTCCCCCTCCCCTCTCCCCTCTCCCCTCATCTCCCCAGTCCCTTTTCCTCTCCCCTCTCCCCCTCCTCTCTCCCCCTCCCTCTCCCTCCTACCCTCTCCACCCTACTCTCCCCCTCCCCTCCCCCTCTCCGCCCTCCCCTCTCCGCCTTCCCTCTCCCCTCGCCTCTTCCCTCCCCTCCCTTTCCCCTCCCTCTCCCCACCCTCTCCTCCCTCCCCTCCCTCTCCGCCCTCCCCTCTCCCCCTCTCCCCATCTCCCCTACCCTCTCTCCTCTCCCCCTCCCTCTCTCCTCTCTCCCCTCTCCCATCTCCCAGCCCTCTCCTCTCCCCTACCATCTCCCCTCCCTCCTCTTCCCCCTACTCCTCTCCCCTCCTCCTTTTCCCACCTCCTCTCCGCCCTCCCTCTTCCCCCTCTCCCCTCGCTCTCCCCATCCCCTCTCCCTCCATCTCCGCCCTCCCGCTCCCCCTACCATCTCCCCCTCCCTCCTCTCCCCCTCCCCTCTCCCCCTCCTTCCACCTCCCCTCTCCGCCCTCCCTCTCCCCTCCCTCTCCACCCTCCCCTCTCCCCACCTCCCCTCTCCCACCTCCCCTCTCCATCCTCCGCTCTCCACCCTCTCCCTCCACACCCAGTACCCACACGCCCAGTCCTCTGTGCCTTTTTTTGTAAACGCCTCGGGCTCATATGAGGCAGGGCATCAAATATATCCATTGTCATTGTTATTAGTCCCATTTTCACTCTCTCCAGTCCCCTGACACGAAAGCAGCATAGTTCAACCAAAAGGTGATAAGTGTCTTAGTTCTACAGCTCTTTTGTCTCCGTTTAACTGTTGTTGAAGTGTTGTTTTGTAGTTTGATAACAACAACAACAACAAAACCTATCTTGCTCGCTCGCTCTGTCTCTCTCCCTCGGTGTTGAAGTGTTGTTTTGTAGCTTGATAACAACAACAACAACAACAAAACCTATCTTGCTCGCTCGCTCTGTCTGTCTCTCTCTCTCCCTCGGTCTCCCTCATCTCTCTCTCCCCCCCCTCTCTCTCTATTTCTCTCCCCCCCCCTCCCCTCAACTCTCTGTCTTCTCCGTCTCTCTCACTTTGCTCCCCCCCCCTCCCCCCCACCACCACTTTCTTTTTTTTGTTTGGTCCACTAGAAAGCTGACCCAACCACAGACTCCCAAGCAGGACAATTACAATCCTTGCAAAATAAAGTTTGGGAGTTCAAGTTCTCCCCCCCCCCTCTCTCTCTCTCTCTCTCTCATTTTGCCTCCCCAACACAACTTTCCTTCTTCTTCTTTTCTGGGGGTGGGGAGATGGCTGACCGACCGACCTACGAACTCCGGAGCAGGAAAACTACAATGCTTCTAAAATAAAGTTTGGGAGTTCGAGTTCTCCCCGCACCCCCCTCCCCCCTCCCCATCCCTCTCTCTCTCTCTCATTCTACCCTAACTACTCCCCTTTCTTCTTTTTCTTCTTTTTGGGGGGTGGCAGGGGGTTGCGGGGCGGGGGGTGGGGGATGGGGGGGTGGATCTACAGGTTGGCTGACCGACCTACAAACTCCGGAGCAGGAAAACTACAATCCTTGTTAAATAAAGTTTTGGAGTTCGATTCTCTTTCCTCCCCTCCCTGTCTGTTTTGTCTTTCTGTCTGTCTGTCTGTCTGCCTGCCTGCCTGTCTCTGTCTGTCTGTCTGTCTGTCTATCTCTGTCTGTCTGTCTCTGTCTGTCTCAGTCTCTGTCTCAGTTTCTGTCTCTCTCTGTCTCTGTCTGTCTCTGTCTGTCTGTCAGTCTGTCTGTCTCTCTGTCTCTCTCTGTCTGTCTATCTCTCTGTCTGTGTGTGTGTGTGTGTGTGTGTGTGTGTGTGTGTGTGTGTGTGTGTGTCTCTCTCTCTCTCTCTCTCTCTCTCTCTCTCTCTCTCTCTCTCTCTCTCTCTCTCTCCCTCTCTCCCTCTCTCTCTGCCCCAACCCCACCCCTCTTTTCTTCTTTCTTTTTCTTTTTGTCCACCAGGTGGCTAACCGACCCACAGACTCCAGACCAGGAGGAGACCTTCCCACCGTGGACCACGACCACGACCACGACCACGACCACGCCCACGCCCCTGTTCTGAACGTGGCGAGGCCTCTGTCCGTCAGAGAGATAGAGCAGCGCTTCTCCACCCGCCTCCACGTTCTTCGCGAAGGATGCCATCGCTACGGCAACAGCACGCCCTCCCTGTGGCACTTCGAGGGCTTCCACCCGGTATTCTCGTACCCGCCCGTCCAGAACGTCAGCGTGGGATTCTGCGGGATCAAGAAAACGGCGTCGACGACGTGGAAAGACGTGTTTTACGCGATGCGCAAGCGCATGGAGAAGCTGGGGGTCAAAGGGCAGGAGCGAGGGGACGAGATGAGCAAGGACGTGCCGTTTTTCTTCGTCAGGGAGCCTTACTCCCGCTTGCTGTCCGCTTACGTGGACAAGTTCCTCACTCCCAACACCTACTTTTTCCGCTACGGGCGCTACATCGTCCAAAGCTTCCGCCGCAACCCGTCAGAGCGAAGCCTGCGTTGCGGGCACGATACGACCTTCCCGGAGTTCGTCAAGCACTTCATCCAGTCGCAGACGACGGGGAAGTGGAAGGATGGGCATATTTACCCGTCCCACGAGCACTGCGCCGTGTGCCGGATCCCTTACAAGTACGTTGGCCATCTCGAAACCATCAACGAGGACATGCCGTACATCCTCAACCGCATCCAGTACCCGCTGAACATCACGAAGCGCCTGGAGAAAGAAACTTTACCCGACAACATTCGCTTGGTCTGGCACGCGATGAAAACTTTCTTCGCTGGTTGCCTGACGAAGGATGAAGCGTTCCGACGGCTGTGGAAGAAGTGGCAGATCCGCGGAGTGCTGAGCAAGCTGCGAGCATTTCCCTTGACGGAAGAGGAAGCTGCGAACACGTCCATAACCGACTGGCTGCGCGTGGCGGCGTCAGCTTACGCTCTGTCGGGCGGGAAACGAGAAAGGGCGTTTCAAAAGACGGAGGCTCTCCGAGAAGCCTTCGCCAGCGTTCCGCTGGAAGATCGTCTGCGCGTTAGAGACCTGCTCTTTCTCGACTTCCAGCTGTTTGGTTTTCCTTCCTCGCCGGATGAA
>JABMCL010003436.1:37500-40000 GCA_018857735.1 Alviniconcha marisindica
AATCTGTGCAAACCTGTGTGACAGACCTATCTTATTTTTCCAGCAACATACTGACCAAACACCTGCAAAGATTGACCAAACACCGTGACACCTACCTTACACCTACCTTATTTTTTCAGTAACATATATCAGTAACATATTGACCAAACACCTACAAAGATTGACCAAAGACCTGCAATCTGTCAGACCTACCTCATTGTTCCAGCAAAATGTTCATAAAACACCTCCAGTCTGCCCAGAACTGTAGGACAGACCTACCTCATTTTTCCAGCAATAGATCAAGAATCAAGAACATTTATTTATCCTCTTTAAACACAGGGAATTGGAATTACGGCCACGAGCAAACTAAACATAGTAATAAGTAGTGTAGGCCAAACAAATTTGACCGAACACCTCCAACCTGTCCAAAACTGTGTGACAAACCTACTTCAGTCTTCCAGCAACAGATCCACCAAACACCTCCAACCTGTGACTAAATACCTCCAATATGTCCAAAACTGTGTGAAAGACCTACTTCATTCTTCCAGCAACAGGTTCAGGAAACAGCTCCAACCTGTGACCAAACACCTCCAAACTGTACTTCATTTTTCCAGCAACAGGTTCACCAAACACCTCCAACCAGTGACCAAACACCTCCAAACTGTACTTCATTTTTCCAGCAACAGGTTCACCAAACACCTCCAACCTGTCCAAAACTGTATGACAGCTAGACCTACCTCATTTTTCCAGCAACAGGTTCACCAAACACCTCCAACCTGTCCAAAACTGTATGAACAGACCTACCTCATTTTTCCAGCAACAGGTTCACCAAACACCTCCAACCTTTTCCAAAACTTTTATGACAGACCTACCTCATTTTCCCAGCAACAGGTTCACCAAACACCTCCAACCTGTCCAGAACTGTATGACACACCTACCTCATTTTCCCAGCAACAGGTTCACCAAACACCTCCAACCTGTCCAAAACTGTATGACACACCTACCTCATTTTTCCAGCAACAGGTTCACCAAACACCTCCAACCTGTCCAAAACTGTATGACACACCTACCTCATTTTCCCAGCAACAGGTTCACCAAACACCTCCAACCTGTCCAAAACTGTATGACAGACCTACCTCATTTTCCCAGCAACAGGTTCACCAAACACCTCCAACCTGTCCAAAACTGTATGACACACCTACCTCATTTTCCCAGCAACAGGTTCACCAAACACCTCCAACCTGTCCAAAACTGTATGACAGACCTACCTCATTTTTCCAGCAACAGGTTCACCAAACACCTCCAACCTGTCCAAATTGTATGACAGACCTACCTCATTTTCCCAGCAACAGGTTCACCAAACACCTCCAACCTGTCCAGAACTGTATGACACACCTACCTCATTTTTCCAGCAACAGGTTCACCAAACACCTCCAACCTGTCCAAAACTGTATGACAGACCTACCTCATTTTTCCAGCAACAGGTTCACCAAACACCTCCAACCTGTCCAAAACTGTATGACAGACCTACCTCATTTTCCCAGCAACAGATTGACCAAACAAGCGCCTCCAGTCTGTCTATATACTGACTGAGCACTATCCATTCTCACGGCCGATTGCCTCGCACTGTGAAGGGAAGTTTTAAAAGGAGGATGTGACAGCTACGACAGCAGCATGGTCTCAAATACGGGTAAGTCGAGGAACAGGGGTAGGGAGGGGAGGGGAGGGGGGGTAAAGGGGAGGGGGGATAACTGCGGGCGAAAACATCAGCTGTCTAACTACCCGGAAAATTCACTCAGCCGTTGCACACAAGCCAAACGAGGGGAGATCAGTAACGCCGAAAAGAAAATCGTTCTTTGCAAGATGGCCGCTTAATGGACTGTTAGCCTGTAGGACTGGCCCACCATCGATTAGTATAGGCCTGCCACTGAACATCTATGGGTTTTGTTTTGTTTTTGTCCCCCCTTTTGTCAATCGGGAATAACAAATCCCACAGACTTTTTTTGCGATGTGTGTGTGTGTGTGTGTGTGTGTGTGTGTGTGTGTGTGTGTGTGTGTGTGTGTGTGTGTGTGTGTGTGTGTGCGCGCGTGATGCGTGCGTGCGTGCGTGCGCGCGTACGTGCGTGCGTGCATGCGTGTGTGTGTGTGTGCGCGCGCGCGCGCGTGCATATATTTGTGTGTGTCTGTGTCTTTGTCTGTGTCCGTCTGTGTAGCTGATGCATGGCATCACTTAGTCATTTCAAAGCCATAGCTTACTCGACCAATCGCCGCCGTGGATAGACTGGCAAACACTGGCTACACGTTTATTAATGCTAGTAGCACAGGCTAACCACGCAGGCCGAGTGACGAGCCTGTCCAACAGCGATTAGCAAGGGTAACTTTCGTTTATTGATCCACTGATTAGAGAGGGTAGTGAGTTCCTGCCACACGTCTGGAATCTCTAATTTGCGGACGGATGGACTGACGAAGAGAAGGTTATGTGAAATTACGGAGACGGCTAGACTCTCGTGTTTGCGTCTGC
>JABMCL010003436.1:47500-50000 GCA_018857735.1 Alviniconcha marisindica
CTCTCTCTCTCTCTCTCTCTCTCTCTCTCACGCACACATTGTGTGTGTGTGTGTATGTGTGTGTGTGTGTCCCTCTCTCTGTCTCTGTCTCTGTTTGTCTCTCTCTGCCTCTCTCTCTGTCTGTGTTTGTCACTCTCTGCCTCTCTCTGTCTCTGTCTGTCTGTCTTTTTCTCCCTCTTTGTTTGCCTGTTTCGCTATCTTCTCTGCCTTCTTCCCCCCCCCCCCCCCCCCCGCCCTTTCTCTCTCTCTGCCTCTGACTACCCCTACCCCCAGACCACTCTCTCTCTCTCTAATTTCAAACTAATTCGTCCCAGCCGTGCCGGAGACTCTCAATTTCCGAGTCGTGCTCTGCGCATGTCACGCTGTGTCGCTCTCGAGAGTCGCACGTGACCTGAGCGCCATCTCCGAGAGTGGACGGAAATTGCCGACAGTAAGCCGAACTTCAGTGTTCCGACTGGAGGGGTTTGATTTCGAGAGCAGAATGCAAATGAGGGGCTGGATTGTGGAGATTGCAGATGTCTTCGCCATTAATGCTCTGGATTTTATACAGTTGTCGCGATATTCTACTCGAGAAAATGTGTTTGAATACAACTGTTTTTGAAGCGCTGGACGATCTTCCTCGAAAGGACGAGAGAGGGCCATCGTCAATCAGACGAACATTGGAGCCGTTTCAAAGGCAACGTTGGGGAAACTTCTAAGAGACGGGGTGGAGCGCATATGGGATTTTCCGAGCGCATAGATACCACCTTGAACTGAACTGAACTGTTTCTGTGATACTCGCTCCAATAGTCCTCAGACTTACAGAGGCTGACTGGGCGTAAAAGTCAACTACTCATTTACTTAGCCACTCACTTGTGAAAGGCCAGTATGGAGTTTGTTTTCAGTTAGGGACATGTGCAGATCATCATTATTTTATTCATTTCGCGTAAGTAAGTAAGTTGGAGTTGGTGTTTTACGCCCAGTCAACCAGTGCGGTTATATCAGGGCGATATTCATTTCGCGTACGTCCATCTAAAAACAAAACTGATGTGCATTTCTGTCTTCTATCGTTTTGACGGTTTTGTTGTTGTTGATGATGTAGTTATTGTTGTTTTGTTGTTGCTGTTTCTATTGTTGTTGTTTTTATTGTTGTTATTTTTGTTTTGTGTTTTGTTTTGTTATTTTTGTGTGAGTTCGTGCGTTTGCTTGTTTGTCACTTAATATTTTCGACTACCGGTCCTACTTTGTTTCTTCGTTCAATGTTGCTTTACGTCCACAGAGAACATAAGGACTATTAGGGACGGGGAGCCTGGGACGGCCACCTCGACTTTCACACAGCTCCTGGGCTCTGTTTTGTTTCTCCCTCTTCTTCTTCCTCCCCCCCCCCCCCCCCCCCCCAATTGGTGTGTTGTGTGTGTGTGTGTGTGTGTGTGTGTGTTGTGTGTGTGTGTGGTGTCCGCATGGGCTTAGTACTCAAAAGCTGCTCTTGGCAACATGAAACTGGAATTTTTAATTATCTAGAGGTTTTTGTGTGTTTGTTTTAGGGGTGTAATAGTGGTGATAGATGAATGAACCAACACCAAGAACCATTTCTGATGCTCTTTTTTTTTTGACCTGGCGAGAATAAAATACTTACGTCTTCTTCTTCTCTTCTTCTTCTTCTTCTTCCACTTG
Source organism: Alviniconcha marisindica (assembly GCA_018857735.1). Taxonomy (NCBI): domain Eukaryota; kingdom Metazoa; phylum Mollusca; class Gastropoda; family Provannidae; genus Alviniconcha; species Alviniconcha marisindica. The sequence goes on from JABMCL010003436.1 coordinate 49,154, forward strand.
CAGTTGTTGTTGTAGTGTGTGTGTGTGTGTGTGTGTGTGTGTGTGTGTGTGCGTGCGTGCGTGCGTGCGTGCGTGCGTGCGTGCGTGCGTGCGTGCGTGCGTGCGTGCGTGCGTGCGTGCGTGTGTGTGTGTGTGTGTGTGTGTGTGTTGTTGTTGTTGTTGTTGTTGTTGTTGTTGTTGTTGATGATGATGATGATGATGTTTGTTTGTTTGTTTGTTCTTCTTCTTCTTCTTCTTCTTCTTCTTCTTCTTCTTCTTCTTCTTCTCCTCCTCCTCCTCCGCCTCCTCCTCCTCCTCTTCTTCTTCTTCTTCTTGCTTAGGTTAGTAGGCGTGCTTTGTTTTCAATCGCGTTATTCCAGCATAATCCGCACGTTTCTACCTGCAAACTTCAACAGCTTCTCTGACTACAAAAAAAAACCCAAAAAAAAAACAAAAACAAAAAACACCATTACTTAAACTGGCTCGTGTCAGTGATCAAGCAGAAGGTCCCATAAACGTAAACTGCGACCATTACTGAATTTCTCGAAGCACAAACAAAACCAAACCTCGTGCAGCTGGACCCTAGTCAGTCTTGGCGAACCTCTTCAGTCCTGAACTCGAGCAGAGGTGAGGAAAGCCAGCGGACCAATCAGAGCCAAGCTTCCCGTCTGACTGACGAGATAGCGCAGCCACACACATGCGATCGAGAGTGCAGGATCGCATTGCGGAGTTTAGTCGCCAATTAAGATCTCATTAAAGCTCGAGACGAACATCTGGGTGTGATTGAAGACGTCGGAGATTTAGGAGACGTGAAATTGGACTGAATCAATTAAAGGTGCTTTCTGGGTGTTGGTGGTGAGCCGAATTA
>JABMCL010003436.1:55000-62500 GCA_018857735.1 Alviniconcha marisindica
CCTATAGACAAAATAATAATTATTACATAGACATTTGTGATGGCAAGATGGCAAATTGTTGTCAAAAGTCAAAGGCAACAACAACAACAAAAAAGCCCCCCCCCCCCCCCCCCCCACAAAAAAAAGCAAAAAAACAACAACCAACAAACAAATCTCTTATTATTCAGTTCGGTTCAGTTCAAGATGGTATCTATGCGCTCGTATAAAAAAAAGAGTCCCATATGCGCTCCACCCCGTCTCTCAGAAGTTCCCCCCGCCATCGTAGCCTTCGAAACAGTTCCAATGTTCGTCTGACTGACGATGGCCCTCTCTCGTCCTCTCAAGGAGGATCGTCCAGCGCTTCCTCTTTCCACGCCTCTCTCCTCTCTCATTATCAACAGCAAAGGCCTGTCGCGGCAATCATCACTTAATGTGTACCAAACCCGGTAGCGTGGCCGCCCCGCTAAAAGTCCCCACAGCACTGACTTGAACTCATTCAGCCGCACAGCTCCTTCCTTACAGACACGCTTCACAATGGCCTCTCGGCAGACGTCAAAATGGCGGCCGCGCGCCCGGCAGGACAATGTGACAATTTCCTGGCCTCAGAGGCGCTTGCGCGTGTCTCAGTGTGCGCCCAGCCGTCTGGAAAACCCCGGTGACAGTTTTCACAACAACCGTTTCACAATGGCGAAGTCAGGGTGAAGCTGAAAGGCTGGAGTGGCAATTAAGTGGAGTGAAACTACTCCTAGCTACCCACCCTGGTCGAGTCTCTCAGAGTCTAGCTCTAGCTCTAGCTGGTGTTAGAAAGTGTTTTTTTTTTTTGTTTTTTGTTTTTTTCTCTCACAGTTTTGCTACAGCTCCTTTGCCAACAACAAGGAGGCTACCATAAATATATAACTATGTGCACGCTTTCCGGTTAAAAACAAACAAACAAACAAAAACAGAAGAAGAAGAAGAAGAAGAAGAAGAAGAAAGAAAGAAAGAAAGAAAGAAAAAGAAAGAAAGAAAGCAAGAAAGAAGAAGAAAGAAGAAAGAAAGAAGAGCAAGAAGAAGAAGAAGAAGAAGAAGAAGAAGAAGAAAGAAGAAGAAGAAGAAAGAAAGAAAGAAAGAAAGCAAGAAAGAAGAAGAAGAAGAAGAAGAAGAAGAAGAAGAAGAAGAAGAAAGAAAGAAAGGAAGAAAGAAAGAAAGAAAGAAAGAAAAAGAAAGAAAGAGAGAAAGAAAGAAGAAGTTAGACTCATTTGCGGGTCCAGGCGAGATCAAGAGGAAGGAGGTGAGCTGGACTCTCACGAAGAGTTGGACTATCATTTTCGGGTCCAGTCGAGATCAAGAGCAGGGAGGTGGTGCTGGGCCCTCAAGAGAGCCCAGAAGAGATCAAGAGCAGGGAGGTGGAGCTGGGCTCAGAAAGTTGGACTGCCCTTTGCTTCAGTTGTTCCTCAACAGCAGTGCTGCGGACATTGTCTCTGTGACTCTGCCCCGCACAGCAGTTGAAACAGCGGAGCACACTAGTTCCTTCGCACTGGCGAGGTCCCCACTGCCTTAACATAGTTGTTGTCAGTTCTGGCGGTGGTCCACGGTATCCTCGGTCTTTTGAGGGTCGGAGCGCGCGGACAAGCCACTCTCTCTCTCTCTCCCCCCCCCCCCTTTCCCCGTCCCTAATAAGCCATCTCGCTTCTGTGGCCGTAAGGCAACATGTTTACTTACTGTCGCTTGAGCTCTGTCGATCGTGTGTGCGATGGGGCTGTGGTAAGCCCATGGACCTATCAGTATCTACAGGTCCATGGTAAAGTCACAGCAACACTGACTTCATGACGCTTGTGACGTGGACTGAAGCTGGGACGTCATCGTCGACAACGCCTTCGCTGACCACTGGAGCTGCCAGTCCCCGTACAATTTCTCCGTCAGGAAACAGCTCCTCGGTAGCACACTCCAAGCGTCGCTTTCCGGCACCTTCCTCCAAACTCTGCCTGAACTGGTTAAGCCACAGAAGAGGTACTCTTTCTCTCCGCGCAGCTGTCCGGCACTGCCTGTGAGCGCCGTCCGAAAGGTCTGGGTACTAGTAAAACTGTGGAAGCAACACAACGTCCATACACGTACGTAAACGGGGATAGCTCAGTGGTTAGAGCGCCGGACTCAGTCGTGATCGAAAAGTCGCGGTGTTCGAATCCCTGCAGGAGCGGCGGGAGAATTTTCTTCTCCAGGGTCAACTTTCTGCGCTGACTCTTATTTCGGTATCCGTTCCACCCCCGTGTTACCGCAGTAGCACGTAAAAGACCCCGGTCATTCTGCCAAAAGTGCAGGTGGCAGGTTCAGCTAAACACGCAGACACCTTACGTATGTGGCTTTGCATGAAAATGACATGGTGCATGGTTGTCATGGTGTACACAGAACGCGCCGAGATGGCAGCAGTTTCATGTGGCACCAGCCATGCCAGCGCTGTAAGTACACCACTACGGTGGATATTCAAAAACGCGCTATTAAAAGCTATTCACTCATGTAGAATCACATGCGAGCGCAGTGAGTCTGTTCGAGAGCGGAGAATAGCGCTATATAAAAGCGATCAATAATAATAATAAACATGAGGAGCGTCCGCCCCGGGTAAAAAAGAGAAGAAGAAGAAGTCCGCTCCTGGTAAAAACAACAACAAAAACGTCCCTCTCGACTTCTTCTTCTTCAGGTGATGCTTAATGTCTTCGGATGTAGGTGGACATAATTATTAGGGGCAAGCTGAGCCCAATGCGTGAGCATGGTTCAATATAGCTTTACGTCCACGGAAACCAGAAGGCTCGTTAGGACGGACAGCCCAGGACGGCCACCTCGACTCTCACACAGCTCCTGAACTATGATAATTCCCTCTCGACTCAAACGATTTTTCATAGTTCAGGAGCTGTGTGAGAGTCGAGGTGGCCGTCCTGAGCTGTCCATCCTAACGAGCCTTCTGGTTTCCGTGGACGTAAAGAATTATTGAACCGTGCTTCGGCACTGGTCACAACTTGTCCCTAATATGTCAACTGACATCTGAGGACATTAAGCATCACTTCATCATCATCATCATCATCATCATAATCTGAGTTGTCTGTTAGAACCTTACTGCCATTTGACCATCAATGACTCAAAAACTGTCCGTTAGCTGACAGTTTTTCGAGACCTGTGGCGTAATCAACATCATGACAGTGGTTGAAGGAAGGGTGTCGTAAACCAGTGCTTGGAGTTTGCCTCGGGCCAGGCGGTCTTCCGCAGGGTGTTCTGGAGCGGGCATGTGCTGGAGGAGATGGTTTTGGGTCCTTGGATCGCCCTGATATAACCGTACTGGTTGACTGGGCGTAAAACACCAAGTTACTTACTTACTGGTCGTTGGAACGGTGTTGCAGGGGAACGTGTGTGTGTGTCAATGTGTGTGTGTGTGTGTGTGTGTGTGTGTTTGTGTCGTGTGTGTGTGGTGTGTTGTGTGTGTTGTTGTCAGAGTGTGTGTGCGTCTGTGTCAGTGTGTGTGTGCGTGTGTGTGTGTGTGTGTGTGTGTGTGTGTGTGTGTGTGTGTGTGTGTGTGTGTGTGTGTGCGTGTGTGTGTGTATGTGTGTGTGTGCGTGTGTGCGTGCGTGTGTATGTGCATGCGTGCGTGCGTGCTGCGTCACCACCAGAATGATTCCTGCATTAAGATGGGCACCGACGAGAGCCATTTTAATGTTTCAGTAGGAAGTGATGGACAAAGTCACAAGACAGTGTCCACAAGCCACAACCTTTTTGAAGAGAAAGGACAGCCGAAGCGGTATCGAACCGAGGCCCTTCCGCTTACCAGCCTAACGCCTTACCGCTAGGCCAAACCGGCTCACTGCTTTCGTCACATTATAGTCGCTGGGTGTTAAACGTCGACTGAAACACTGACTGTATTTGTTGTACTTGTGCAGAAGAAGTGACCTCGGCATAACAAGCAAACAGACAAACCAGAAACGTCAAGTTGAATTAACAATAACAACAATAACAATATACTTTATTCATCCCAGCGGGAAATTAAAGCTGTCGTTCGATGGCACAACGAAGAACATATCTCGATAATTCTAAGTCATGAAACACACGCACATACCACTCTTAGACATACGCCCCCTTTCTCTCAATCTGCATACACTAATAGCAAAACCCAAAATTATCTGGAATAATGCTTTCTCTGTCAAACCAAAAGGTAAAAACTCTCAAATTAAGTAAAAATCATTAGGTTCACACATCCCCAGCCCTCCCTTAGAAAGCTGTCATCCTCAACAGACGTGAAGCTATTTGGATTGAAACCAAAATTAACAAGGAAACCATGCTAATAGGTTCATTCTACCGACAACCGAGTGCCACAGTTGACTATTGGGATTTGATCAGACAAAGCTTTTGGAATGTAAATAACACTGGTTTAAATTTATTGCCTTTGGGACTTCAATTCCGACTTTAACTTCCCAAGCAAGCACTTAGTTGATATACTCCACATGTTTCAGTTGCACCAGCTTACTAATTCTGACACTAGAATAACTCCGACAAGTAGTACATGTATTGATCTTATTATAACCCAGACGCCACAAGTTATTAAAAGTATAGAGGTTTTTGCCGGAAATATGTAGTGACCACTGTGTGCCATGTGCAACAGTGATCAATAACACCAATACTAATAATAGTTTCAAAAGAACATTATACAATTATGACAAATTAGATGCCATTAAATTCTGCAACATGCTGTCTCGTATAGACTGGGCCGATGCTATGCAAAATGGATCCACTGACGACTGTGCTGAACATTTTAATACTATATTTTTTCGAAGCCGCCTGCAATTGCATGCCTGTAAAAACCGTTACAATTCGCTCTAAAGATGCTGCTTGGATAAATGCAGACATCCGCTGGGCTATAAAACAGAGATATAGGTTGTTTAAAAAAGCAAAACGCAGCAATAAAGACGAAGACTGGCGAGCTTATCGGACTTATAGAAACTTAGTAACTACTAAGATTAGAGACAGAAAACTGGAATATTTAAATGAACTTGATTTAAAGGCATCTGACCCAAAACAGTTCGGTACTAAGGAATGGTGGAAACTGGTAAAACAATTTATGAATAAAAAAGGCATATCCGACGACATTCCTCCCATCTTCTTCAATGGTACTTTGTATTCTTCCAGCGAAGACAAGGTCAACGCATTGAATGATTATTTTATTCAACAATCGGTTTTAGACAATCCAAACGAAAATACTCCAAATGTAGAGTACACTGACTCTGAAATTACTGATATTATACTTACGCACGCTGACATACATAGTGTAATAAAAAATTTAGACAAATCAAAGGCAACAGGGCCCGATATGATTCATAACAAATTGCTGATAGCTACAGTTGACATTATTACCAGAACCCTTAACCATCCTATTTAACCGCTGTTTGAATGAAGGTATCTTTCCAAACATTTGGAAGATTGCTCATGTAACACCACTACATGAAAAAGGACCCGAAAATCTGTGTAATAATTATCGTCCTATTTCGCTATTTCATGGTTCAGGAGCTGTGTGAGAGTCGAGGTGGACGTCCTGGACTGTCCGTCCTAACGAGCCTTCTGGTTTCCGTGGACGTAAAGATTTATTGCACCGTGCTTCGGCATTGGTCACAACTTGTCCCTAATATGTCAACTGACATCTGAGGACATAAAGCATCACTTCATCATCAGCTGTTAAGTTGTGTAGGCAAGGTCTTAGAACGATGTGTTCACAGCCGTGTGTTGAATTATTTAAAGGTTAATAATATTATTACTCCATCCCAGTCAGGATTTATGCCAGGAGACTCAACAGTTAACCAACTCACATCAATATATCATGACCTATGTACATCATTCGATCAAAGAATAACTATACAATCCATTTTTTTCGACATTTCCAAAGCCTTCGATCGAGTGTGGCACAAGGGATTATTGAAAAAATAGAAGCTGTTGGTATAAGAGGCAATTTGGCATTATGGTTTCAAAACTATTTACAAAATCGCAAACAAGCCGTTGTTATAAAAGGTAAAAAGTCTGAATACAAAACAGTACCTTCTGGAGTTCCACAGGGGTCTGTGTTAGGCCCCTTGTTATTTCTCATATATATAAACGACATAACCAAAAATATTGAATCTGTTATAAAACTTTTTGCGGATGACACAAGTGTGTCACTTGCATTGGAAAAACCCCGACAGAAGAGCAACAATTTTTAAAATTTTGACTTGGAAAAAATTAACAGCTGGGCGAAACGATGGAAAGTTAGTTTTAATGAAGAAAAAACTGAATTGTTAACATTTAAGAAAGACAACCATCCAGTTTACCCACTGTCATTTGGAAATATTGTTCTCGAAGACAAGGAATGTCACAAACGCTTAGGTCTGATTTTGCAAAGTAACTGCAAATGGGAAAAACATATAAACAGTATCATTAGAAAAGTAACCCTTCTTATTTCATGTTTACGTTCCTTTAAGTACAAGTTATGCAGAAAAGCCTTGGATACTATGTACAAATCCTTTATATTGCCACAGTTTGACTACGCCGACATTGTTTGGGATAATTGTACTGGAACACTTTCAAACATGCTCGAAAACCTGCATTTGGAAGCTATAAGAATTATTCTAGGAGCTGTTAGAGGAACAAGCCACGAAAAGTTGTATAAAGAATCTGGATTTTGCACACTAAAAGAAAGACGAAAACGTCACAAGCTATTAATGTTTCACAAAATGATTAATTACCAATGCCTCGGATACCTATCGAACTTAGTACCACCTCTAGTTTCAACAACAAACCCGTATCATCGCAGACGACCACATGAAAGAGTCATTCCCGCTCACAAAACAGAACTATATGCAAATTCATTCATTCCGTCAACTACCCAACTGTGGAACACATTACCTCAAACTATACAAACAAATCTTTCAATTAGTCTGCTGAAAAAATATTTGTCAACGAATGACACTGTGGTTCCTATATATTATTATTTTGGTTCTAGAAAGGAACAAGTTAAGCATTGTAGACTTCGACTTTTATTAGCGATTTAAATTATGACTTATTCAGACGCCACCTGTTAGAAGACCCGATATGTTCATGCGGATATACAGCAGAAACATCAGAGCATTTCCTATTACATTGTCCCCTTTTAATAAGTATTAGAATAAAACCATTAATAACTAGATGAGAATGGGAAAGAATATCAATACACTTCGGTTTGGAAACGACCAGCTACATTTAGAAACTAATAAGAAAATAGTTGCTATATTTTGCGCCAAACCGACCGCTTGTAAATCTGTAAAAGTCTGCCAAAATTTGTTTATGATACAAGCGAAGAAGTACACGTTTTAATTCTCTCTCTCTCTCTCTCTCTCTCTCTCTCTCTCTCTCTCTCTCTCTCTCTCTCTCTCTCTCTCTCTCTCTCAGATCAATAATTATGACAACATCACTAGACCATTCGGTTAGTTATTTGCTTTTTTAACCCCCACCCCCTCCTCCCGTTTTGTTGTTGTTGTTTTGCTTTTTGTTTTGTTTGCT
>JABMCL010003436.1:70000-72500 GCA_018857735.1 Alviniconcha marisindica
AGAGACGGTTAAGGAACAGTTTACGCGCAATGCTCCGACAGTGACACCGTCTGTGGCAAAACATGGCCGCCCCAGAACCCCAGCCGTGCCGACGAGCGAGGAGCCAGCAGAGTAAATGACATCCGAACAGCGACCACAGACTGACGGGTCGGCTAAAAGAATCAAGGGGAGAATAGGGAGAGAAAATTTAATATCTCGCGCGGAGCAACACACGCGACCAGTCGCAAATTGCAGCCCTCTCTGTGTGTGTACAGCACCCCGATAATTCCCAAATTTCCAAAAGGCTCGCAGAGTTGTCCCGCAATTACCGCTAGGCGGCGCTGACGACTGTTTTGGCGGGATGTTTATCCAATCGCCGGTCTCCTTCTCTCCCCCTTGCTCAGCCCTGAGGCGTGCAAGCTGTTCTCTCCCCTTGTTTGGAGTTGTTTCCCTTTCGCGCGGTAATGACAAAGTTGCAGAGCGGGTCAATTTCAGTGGGTGTCGGGTCCATCATGACACTTCATACAGAGAGGGAGACGGGGAGGAGTGGGGGGGGGGGGGTGGGAGGAGGATGGGAGAGAGAGAAGGCGGGGGGGGGGGGGGGGGGGGTGGGGGGGGGGAGAGAGAGAGAGAGAGACAAGGAGACATGGATACGGAGGCTGATACACAGAGGGGAGAGAGCCACAGCAAGAGAGAGAGAGAGAGAGAGAATGGGGGACGGAGAAAGATACAGAGAGTGGAGAAAGAGACAGACAGACAGACAAACAGACAAAGAGCGAGCGAACGAGCGAGCGAGCGGGAGAGAGAGAGAGAGGGATGATGGGGATGGGGGGGGGGGGGGGGGGGGGGGGGCAGAAGCAGGGACAGAGAGGGAGAAAGAGAGGGCGGGGTGACTGAGCAGATCGTTGGACTATTGACCGCATGCACTGCCGCTTAAAGCCGCGAATCCAGTTGTGGAACGGGTCCTGTGGTAGTGTGTTGATCTGATCGCCTGCCGTCTTAACTTCCTTCATTTTCCCGCTGGCGCACATTTAGAGCCTGGTTGTAGTAGTTCTTTAAATGCTGCCAGACTTTACGTCCACAGAGACCATAAAGACTATTAGGAACAGGAGCCCAGCGCGGCAACCTCCACCTTAACACAGCCCCTGAGTTCTGACTTGAAGTTCAAGTTCAATGTTGCTTGACGTCCGCAGAGACTGTAACGACTATTAGGGAAAAGGGAGCCCAGGACGGCCACCTCAACTTTCACACAGCTCCTGAGCTCTGACCTTGTTGTAGATGGAGAATTTGCTATACGTAGTTAGCTCCTGGATTTGAACGTCCCAGAGCTCAGGAGCTGTGTGAAAGTCGAGGTGGCCGTCCTGGGCTCCCGTCCCTAATAAGCCTGCGGTTTCTGTGGACGTAAAGCAACACTTCAACTTTGAACGTCCAGTCAACCGCATATGATCACCTCAGGACGAAGCAGCGTCGCGGAAGGCTGAGTTCATTAATTTACACAGCACTGTTGTTCGCTTGGTGGTCCCTTGAAAAAATAACTCGGTTTCCTTTACACACTGCAGAGCTCAGGAGCTGCGTGAAAGTCGAGGTGGACGTCCGGGGCTCCCGTCCCTAATAAGTCTGCGGTTTCTGCGGACGTAAAGTAGGTAGTGTTGCTTAATGTCCTCAGATGTCAGCTGACATGATGTTAGGGACAAGCTGAGACCAATGCCGAAGCATGGTTCAATATAGCTTTACGTCCACGGAAACCAGAAGGCTCGTTAGGACGGACAGCCCAGGACGGCCACCTCGACTCTCACACAGCTCCTGAACTATGATGTGTGGACGTAAAGCAACACTCAACCTTTAGACGCTGACAATGCTCTTTTGCCTGAAGGTAACCGATTATAGATTAGATTGATCGTTTTTGCATAGCGCTATTCCGCTGTGCTTTCGGGACGACTCACTGCGTTCTAGTCGCATGCGATTCTGAATGGCTCGAGTGAGTTCTAGTTCAGTGTTGCTTTACGTCCACAGAGACCGTAAGGACTATTAGGGACGGGGAGCCCAGGACGTCCACATCGACTTTCACACAGCTCCTGAGCTCTGACAGGAAGGAAGATCTCGAGTGATTGTTGATTGATCGTTTTTATATAGCGCTATTCCGCTGTGCTTTCGAGATGTTCGCCCTGATAATTATAACCGTACTGGTTGACTGAGCGTAAAACACCAACTGACTCTATTACTTTCGAAAAGACTCATCCGCTCTAGTGGCATGCGACTCTGCATCATTCGAGTGACTGTAGAGTGGTTGTTTTTGTATAGCGTTATTCCGCTGTGCTGACTCACTGAGAAGACGCTGCACTTTAGTGGCATGGGACTCTGAATCACTCGAGTGACTGTAGCTTAATTTACACATCGCGTTTTCAATACCCGCCTAAGTGGTGTACTTACAGCGCTGTTTGGTTGTTAGATAGCTGCCGGTGCCACGTGAAACAGCTGCCGTCTCGGTCCACGTTCTGTATTCACCATGCAGCCATGCACA
>JABMCL010003436.1:75000-90000 GCA_018857735.1 Alviniconcha marisindica
CATCGTGCGTTTATCCAGCTGTCATCGTTCGTTTGTCCTGCTGTCATCGTGCGTTTATCCTGTCATCTTGCGTTTATCCGGCTGTCATCGTGCGTTTATCCGGTTGTCATCGTGCGTTTATCCGGCTGTCATCGTGCGTTTATCCGGCTGTCAAAATAATGAATATTGTAAGAGCTGTGAATCTCCAATAATGAGCCCTACGCGACCAGAGCAGGAAGCTATTAGACGCCTACTGCAGACACGCGCTACTTAAAGAGCAATGACTGACTGCCTTACAGCCTACGTTAAGTGAGAGAAGTGCGTTTATCCTGCTGTCATCGTGCGTTTATCCGGCTGTCACCGTGCGTTTATCCTGCTGTCATCGTGCGTTTATCCGGCTGTCATCGTGCGTTTATCCGGCTGTCAAAATAATGAATATTGTAAGAGCTGTGAATCTCCAATAATGAGCCCTAAGCGACCAGAGCAGGAAGCTATTAGACGCCTACTGCAGACACGCGCTACTTAAAGAGCAATGACTGACTGCCTTACAGCCTACGTTAAGTGAGAGAAGTGCGTTTATCCTGCTGTCATCGTGCGTTTATCCGGCTGTCATCTTGCGTTTATCCTGCTGTCATCGTGCGTTTATCCTGCTGTCATCGTGCGTTTGTCCTGCTGTCATCGTGCGTTTATCCTGCTGTCATCGTTCGTTTATCCGCTGTCATCGTGCGTTTATCCTGCTGTCATCGTGCGTTTATCCTGCTGTCAGCGTGCGTTGATCCTGCTGTCATCGTGCGTTTGTCCGGCTGTCATCGTGCGTTGATCCGGCTGTCATCGTGCGTTTATCCTGCTGTCATCGTGCGTTGATCCTGCTGTCATCGTGCGTTTGTCCTGCTGTCATCGTGCGTTTACCCTGCTGTCATCGTGCGTTTATCCGGCTGTCATCGTGCGTATATCCTGCTGTCATCGTGCGTTTATCCGGCTGTCATCGTGCGTTTATCCGGCTGTCATCGTGCGTTTATCCGGCTGTCAAAATAATGAATATTGTAAGCGCTGTGAATCTCCAATAATGAGCCCTAAACGACCAGAGCAGGAAGCGTTTATCCTGCTGTCATCGTTCGTTTATTCTGCTGTCATCGTGCGTTTATCCTGCGTTCATCGTGCGTTTATCCTGCTGTCACCGTGCGTTGATCCGGCTGTCATCGTGCGTTTATCCTGCTGTCACCGTGCGTTTATCCGGCTGTCATCGTGCGTTTATCCTGCTGTCATCGTGCGTTTATCCTGCTGTTATCGTGCATTTGTCTGCGTCATGCGTGTCGTCGGTGTTTGCGTGTCCTGACGCGATGCAGATTACGGCATCACGCCGCAAGGGAATTCAAAGACACCCGGCTTCTTTATTTTTTGCCCTTACCACTCCTACCCCCCCCCCCCCCCCCCCAACCATCCTCCACTCCCTCCACCACCCTCTCTCCACTCGCCGTCCTCCACTCCATCCACCTCATCCCACATCCCCATCGTTTCCTGTTTTGTTGTCTTTTTTGTTGTTGTCTTTTTCTTTTTTTCAGTTGTTTTTGCTGTTGTTTTGTTTTATTTGATCAGTGTTTGTTATACTGTCGCTCGGACGCACACGCACGCACTGCACATACACACACACCACACACACACACACACACACACACACACACACACACTTCACACTAACACACACACACACACACACACACACACACACACACACACTACACACACACCACACACACACACACACACACACACACCACACACACCACACACACACACACACACACACCCACACACACACACCCACACACTCACACCCATCACCCTCTCCTCCTCCCTCCCCCTCCACACACACACACACCAAAACACACACACACACCACACACACACACATACACACACACACACACACACACACACACTCCCCACACACACCACACAACACACACACACACCAACACACACACACACCACACACACACACACACACACACACACACTACCTTCACAACCACATTCACTGCGTGAAAGAAAGAGAAAGAGAAACCGTAAGTGAAAGAAGGACAAAAAGAAAAGAAACCAAAACAAGATAAGTCTTTTTCTTTCATTTTGGATCGTTTTTGACCGTTTCTCTGTTGTTTAAGTGTCGTTTTGTCGCTCGATAAAGGGAATTTCCCCGAAAATGTGTATACTGTGTGTGCGTGTTAAAATAAATAAGCGTTCGTTTGAACCTTTTTGTGTTTCGATCTTGTTTTAGAACGCTAGCAGTCATTCTGTTTCAGATTATTATTTTCTAAAAACTTTAAATAAACAAACAAATAAACAAACAAACAAACAAACAAAAAGATACTTAAATAACAGAAAGAATAACAGCGCCAAAAAGGAGGTCCGAAAAACAGTGAGACATAAGGCAGTGAAAATAAATTGTTTCATGATTTTTTATTGCATTCATTGCCTTGGCTAACCCGTTTCAAAATGCATACCATCAAACACACAAAAATCAGCGAGGTTCACCACACACACAAATTCAATTCAGTTCAATTCTTGCCCCACAATTTCAGTAACTTATTTTATACATTCATTACACATCTAGTAGGTGGCTGACAATATTTCAATTAAACAAAACCACCTGCTCAATCTCTTAATTAATAGGAAGATAGTCACACCACGTTCTAATTATGTAAAACAAAGGTAGCATGCAAAGTTCATAGGGTGACGGTGACGGTAGGGGGTCTGGGTTGGAGGGAGGGGGAGGGGGGGGGGTATTTTCTAAATTTTTATTCATTAACCAAGCCGCACTCAAATAAACCACAAAAAAGAAAAGTGTTATTTAAAATGAAAACAAACTGAACGATTTCCCCAAAGCAACATGTTTTCTCCAAAATGTAACATAAACTAAATAAATAAATAAAAAGGTCGAAGGCCGAAGGAGTGAAAGTAAATATACATGTTACAGTAAATTCGTAGACTTCGGAAATTCACAAAATCACTGACAATTCCTGTACATTTTCAGGGAATTTATGAAACTCTTGAGTGAAATAGTAATTTTTCGTGAATATACTGGAACTGTCAATGATTTTGTGAATCACTGACAATTCCTGTACTTTTTTAGGGAATTGATGAAACTCCTGAGTGAAACAGTAATTTTTCGTGAATATACTGGAACTGTCAGTGATTTTGTGAATTTCCTAAGTCTATAAATTTACTGTAACGTACATATAACAAATAATAAAAAGTGTATTATTGTCCTAAACTATACATTTTCCGGAATAAAAATCTTGTACTATTAATGGCTGTGCAAAGGAAAATCTTTCCTCGTCAAACAAAAAAATTTTCCTACTTTTTCCTATTCAAATACTGGTTTTTTGGATGCAAATCTTTGCTCATGCAAAAAAGCTAAAGGATTTTTACACTGGATGCAAATCTTTCCTCATGCTAAAAGCTAAAGGATTTTTACACTGGATCAAATCTTTCCTCATGCTAAAAGCTAAAGGATTTTTACACTGGATGCAAATCTTTCCTCATGCTAAAAGCTAAAGGATTTTTACACTGGATGCAAATCTTTCCTCGTGCTAAAAACTAAAGGATTTCATGCAAATACTTCCTCGTGCTAAAAGCTAAAGGATTTCACATTTGATGCAAATACTTTCTCGTGAAAAAAGCTTAAAGGATTTCTCATTTGATGCAAATACTTTCTCGTGATAAAAGCTTAAAGGATTTCACATTTGATACAAATACTTTCTCGTGACAAAAGCTTAAAGGATTTCACATTTGATGCAAATACTTTCTCGTGACAAAAGCTTAAAGGATTTCACATTTGATGCAAATACTTTCTCGTGACAAAAGCTAAAGGATTTCACATTTGATGCAAATACTTTCTCGTGATAAAAGCTTAAAGGATTTCACATTAATTTTGATGCAAACCCTTCCTTATGCTAAAAAGCTGAAGGATTCCACGTTTGATGAAAATCTTTCCTCATGATAAAAGAGACAGGATTTCACATTTGACGCAAATCCTTCCTCGAGCTAAAAGCTAAAGGATTTCACATTGGATGCAAATACTTACTCGCGCTAAGAGAAATAGGATTTCAAATTTCACATTTTACTGCCGGTCATAATTATGATGATCACGGATTCACGGCAAATCTGGCATGTCGGTAGATTTAAAGTTACATACTTTCTGCAGTACTGAAGCTGATACATCTGTAGCTTAAACCGGTTTCACTGATACGAGCCGCTGATAGCCGCCTGCTTCCTGGATATGACGCCGGTGTATTTCTACATTTTGACAAGTAAAGAGTATCTATAGAGATTTTTTTTCTTTCATTCTGTCTGCTGTGATTCATAGCATAAAAGGGTCTTGACAACAAAACTGCAGATATCGTCTGTCTTTTTAAAAAGCCCAATCCTTGTCAGATGCAAGGCATGCGAACAGCGGGATGTATACATAAATTATGAAGATATGTAACTACATGGCGTTGCGGTAGCGGTCCAGGGTATCTAGTTTAATGACAGCTAGTCTGAAATGACCATGGCCATACTGCAGGTCTGCACACACACACACACACACACACACACACACACACACACACACACACACACACACACACACCACACACACACACACGCACAGCAGTGCTGTGCACACACACACAACACACACACACACACAACACAACACACACACGCACACACACGCGACACACACACACACGCACTCACAAACACCGCACCACACAGACACTACACACACACACACACCACGCACACCACCGCCACAACACACACACACACACACACACACACACACAACACCACACACACACACACACACAGCGACACGCACACCACACACCATACGCACGACGCACGCACGGCGACGGCACGCACGCACGCACGCACGCACGCACGCACACACACACACACACACACACACACAGAGGATCTCAGAATTATCTCACACATATCCGGATTATCAGTACAGTCATTCTCTGTGTGAAAAACATTTCAAAATAATTCAGCTTCGTTTTTGTTTGTTTGTTTGTTTTTTCAAGAAAAACAAAACAGTTTGTTTCATTACCACGCTAAGTTCACGGCTGTTACAACGTACACAGTTTTCTCGGCTGAACTTTGTACTACCTTAACAATTAAAACGAAACGCAGAAAGAACATTTCGTGCAACACTGTCACATAGCCTACCTTAACTCTCCCTTGTCTTATCAACCACATCTTTTTAAATTTACCCAGACGGTATTTGAGGATGTCAGTGAGTAAACATGGTGCTTAACGTCCACAGAAACCATAAGGCTTATTAGGGACGGGGACAAGGGGGGGGGGGGTTGGGGGGGGGGGGGGGACGTTGAAGAGGTGGGGAAGGGGTTATATACCTATCGCTACGTCACCACCAGAATGATTCCTGCATTAAGAGGGCGCGATGAGAGCCATTTTAAGTTTCATTAATTGTGAGGGACAAAGTCACAAGACCGTGTCCACTGACCACAACTTTTGAAGAGAAAAGAGAGCCGAAGCGGTATCGAACCGAGGTCCTTCCGCTTACCAGCCTAACGCCTTACCGCTAGGCCACACCGGATGTACCTCTAATGGAGTTTATATACCTTGTATTTGCATGCATGCCAGGTGAGAGGTACCGTAGGCGACTCAGGTCTTTATTGTTGCCCTTGCGTGGTGTATGTCGAGCTTTGATTATCTCCCTTGTGTGTTGGTATTTTTTCTACCACACAGACTGTCAGAACGGGCAATGAAAAGACCAAAACAGGTCTTTCTTGATAGGCCTTGATCATCTGAACTCATACTATTATCAAAATATACAGTTACGAGTATCGTATTGCATACCGTATTCCTTCGAACAGCAGCAAATGCAACAACAACATCATGTTCAACAACAACTTATAAATATACATATACGTTGCATTACGAGACGGCTTCAGCATTTTCTGCCGCAGTTTCATAATAATAATAATGAAATATTTATAAAGCGCGAACTTTTAACGAATATTTTAAAAATAATAAATTAATTAATTTAAAAAAAAGTTCATTGCGCAAGACAAAATTCAAGTATAAACTACACACACGTTGAGACACCCCAAACGGAAAACGACAATATTATTTTCTATCATGATGGTATTCTCAGGCAATACCGTTATTGCAACAAACAAACAAACAAACAAAAACAACAACAACAACAACAACAACAAAGAGCTTGAGGGTGGGATTCGGGAAACATAAGCGAACTCTATTGTGTAACAATTTTAGGAGGACGGTTCAGTCTAAACCGGAAGTCGAATAACAAAATTAATTAGAAGGTTAGTTATCTGGTTAGTTGGTGCTTTTAGCCCGGTCAACTGCATAATGGTTATATCAGGGCTAATTAATTAGAAGGAAAAAATAAACAAAAACAAAGAAGTTGTATATGTAACTTTTGAATTTTCAATAACTGTTCTTTGAGTTTTAAAATATAAAATAATTATGTGTTGTTGTGTACTCTGATGTGGATAATGTTCAGCCACGTTTTAATTTCTCTGATGAGATAATAAAGTAATCTGGAATCTGGAATATCCAGTACGCTAGAAGAGAAATATTGGTTTATTTTTGGTCCAGAGAACAAGGGTTTGTGTTACAACATACCAAGTAATAAAATTCAACAAAAATTCAAACTCACACACCTACAAGAATGTTGTCTTTCACTCAACCTTTTGTTCCCAGAAGAAACCTCAAGCGAACAGTAGGCCTGAACTGAATTATTTTGACTCTTTTCATCACGTCATTAGGCTTTCTTCCAATGTGCGTTCTGTTGACAGCTGCAAACTAGTTAAATTCCCCATCCAAAATAATAATAATAGATAAATAAAATAATACGATCAAGCTAAATTATATGTATATATATATATATGTCAATAAAATGAAAATTATTTTATAATTAGAGTAAAATCATGTATCATATCCAAACACATAAATGGTTAAAAGCAACGCTAATTTAATACGACAATACAAAGCGTGTGCTAAATTTTGGTGTAAGCCCCTTTTTCAAAGGGAAAACAACAACAATTGAGCAACAGCTGAACAGTGAAAATGTGCTTATCCGGTTGTGGTTGTGGTGTACTGAATGCCTGGGGTGTTAGCAAGTTTGATTTAACCTCGGGTTCCAACCGGATAAGTACATCTTCATTTATCACCGTTGAACTGTTGTACATCTGCTGTTTTGCTAATTGCTGTCAC
Organism: Alviniconcha marisindica; assembly: GCA_018857735.1. Lineage (NCBI taxonomy): Eukaryota > Metazoa > Mollusca > Gastropoda > Provannidae > Alviniconcha > Alviniconcha marisindica. The sequence continues at coordinate 82,234 of JABMCL010003436.1, forward strand.
GCAAAAACAAATCCTGGAAGAATTATATTATGGTCACAAAGATTATAGTGTCTCAGTCCACAGTCCATACGCACCTCTCTTCAGTCACGCATGCTCACGGGGAACTTCCTGTTTCTGGTTCAGAATCAAACGCTACGAGATCAGAATATGCGCGATAAACGCCATCAGTGGTGCGTGGTGCAATCAAGTCATGCATACATAACGTAAAAGTCCTTTTACCGGATTTGTGTGTGTGTGTGTGTGTGTGTGTGTGTGTGTGTGTGTGTGTGTGTGTGTGTGTGTGTGTCACGCGTGTGTGAGTGTGTGTGTGTGGTGTGGTGTGTGTGAGGTGTGTGCGTGTGCGTGCCGTAGGTGCTGCGCGTGCGTGCGTGCGTGCGGTGCGTGCGTGCGTGCGTGCGTGCGTGCGTGTGGTTGGTGTGTGTGTGTGTGTGTGTGTGTGTGTGTGTGTGTGTGTGTGTGGTTTTTTGCAAAATTATGCTTGAACACTTGTCGATATATACATATTAATTTTGTGTGTGTGTGTGTGTGTGCGTTGCGTGCGTGCGTGCGTGCGTGCGTGCGTGCGTGCGTGTTGGTGTGTTTGTGTGTGTGTGTGCGTGTGCATATTTTGCAATATTATGCTTGAACACTTGTCGATATATACATATTAATTTTTCGGATAACATTTTCCATCTCGATGTACATTATGTGTGTATGCTTGTTCAGCGCTTTGAGCCGCAGGGTAGGCGCTTTACAAAGTTCCATTATTTTTATTTTTTCTTTTTCTTTTTCTTCAGTTCTCTGTCAGCTCTTATTTATAGGTAAGCTCTTCCCTGCCCTTGTGACATCATAATTATGACGCCAATGATGAAGCGTGTTCTATCTGTGTCTGAGACGTCACGAGATGAGATGTCCCGCTTAAATTCTGACTTATCACGCAAACTTTTGAGAAGAAAATGAAGGTATCTGGTTGGATGAATCCCTCTGCCAGACTCTTCTTTGAAAAAACTGTATCAGCAGCACAAATTCTTTGACATGGAAAGGGTGAATGAACTCTGCAGCAAAAAAAAAAAAAAAAACTGTGCTGATTGACTCTTGATATACAGTCAAAGGGCAATGGTTGACTGGGCGTAATTTCATATATATATATATAAAGTTATCCTTTGTCTGCACTAAAAAAAAACTAACACTTTCATTGGCAATATTTTACATTTTTCGTGCTAATTCCTTCCGAGAACAGTATCAAAAAAGTTATATATAAAATTAAAATTAAATAAAAGGAAAAAAAGAAGCTGCTTTAAAAAAAAGTGTGTCACGTAACAATTTGCGAGAAGCTGGGTTTCAATTAAGAAGGAGAAAGTAGGTAAGTTATTTGATTTAAACGTCCTGTTAACCGCACAGTGTCACTTCAGGACAAAATAAAATCAAGCAGGAAATTGTACAGCATCCTATATATAACTACAGGGGAATAGAAAAGCATTTTGTCAACGGCAGCGCGTCCGACGTCCTGATGACAGGGAAAGGGTTAAGTTTAATAAAACTGACACCGGTCGTACACAGTTCTACACGGGGCGGGGCGTCTTCTCCATCTGCTGATGCTGGCTGCGGATGGCGATGCGATTGACGTGGACCGGTATGGGAACCACGATCTTGGGCTTGTTCGGCACCTCGCTCGACCCGGAAGCGGAAGTCATGCCTGACCTCGCGTGCACCAACCCGGCCTTGACCCGCTTCCACTTGGCCCTGCGGTTCTGGAACCAGATCTTCACCTGCACCTCGGACAGCCGCAGGGAGTGGGCGATCTGCGAGCGCTCGGTCAGCGACAGGTACTTCTTGCTGTGGAACTCCTTCTCCAACTCCAGCAGCTGTTCGCTGGTGAAGGCCGTGCGACGTCGCCTGGCTTTGCCTCCAGCTCCCAGTCCATTGCCGTGTCCACCTTTCTCGCCCCCGCCTCCACTGCCGCAGTCCTCAGGGCTGGAGGTGGACCTGAGGAAGGAGTCGGAGGCCGGGCTCTTGTTGTTGGCGGAAAAGCTGGATTGGACCGGGCTTTCGTCCTCACCGCCGCTGCAGCTGCCGCTGTCCGGGGTCCCAGTGCTATCCCGTCGTGCTCTCTGGTTGTGGCTGTCGGGGTGGCCTGGTGCGTCTGGAACAAACGTGATTTATAAACAGAAGCTTAGGCTTGTGCTGTAACATGTCAACCCGACGTCCGAGGACATGAAGCCCCACACCATCATCATCTTGTGCTGCTGTTCAGAGAGCCGGTTTGGCCCAGCGGTGAAACGTTAGGCTCGTAAGCATAGGACCTCGGTTCGAATCTCCTTTCTCTTCAAAAAGGGTGTGTTTTGTGGACACTGTTTGTCCATCACTTCCTGCTGAAACATTAAAATGGCTCTCATTGCTGCCCATCCTAATGCAGGAATCAATCTGGTGTGACAGTGTAGCGATAGGGTATATAATCTCCCTCTCCCCCCACATCCATACCCCCTCCCCCCCCCCCCCCCCGCCTTCTCCCCGTCCCTAATAAGCCTTGCGGTTTCTGTGGACGTTAAGCACCATGTTTACTTACTTGTGCTATTGTCAGAGAGCCGATTCGGTCTGGCGGTAAGGCGTTAAGCTTACAAGCATATGACCTCGGTTCGAATCCGTTTCGGCTCTCCTTTCTCTTCAAAAGTTGTGGTTTGTGGCCACTGTCTTGTGACTTTGTCCCTCACAATTAATGCAACATTAAAATAGCTGCCCATCTTAATGCAAGAGTCATTCTGGTGGTGACAATGTAGCGATGGATATAATCTCCCCTCCCCCCACCCCGTTCTCCCCGTCCCTAATAAACTTTATGGTTTCTTTGGAACTTTAAGCACCATGTTTACTTACTTACTTACTTGTGCTGTTGAACAACAACAACAACATTGGCGGTGGCAGTAGTAGCAACAACAACTTTGTTATTTTCTTTTGCTGTGAAAGTATTTATATATATAGATATAAATTAAGTGTAACCCTGGTGTTGACGTTGAATTTTTGAGAAAGCGGGAGAGCGCGGGTGAACAAATGTGCGCAGAAATGACGTGCATCCTATGTGGTAGTCCTGTATCTTGACATCTCAGCTAGCACGCACACAAAAATGAAAGATAGCGTTGGGGGCGGGCAAGCATTGACGATTCAGTTATGTCATTATTCTGTGGCTAAACAGCTTGCATTCTTGCAGTGGAGTAAACGACGTGTTAGAACCACTCCCGCTTTCTCAACCACCGAACTGTGAATGGGGTAGGGGGAGTGGTGGGGAGGGGGGCAGGGCAGGAGGATCAGTGGTGATTAGAAATCAAGTTTTAGTTAGTTCTTGGATTCTAACGCCCCGTCAATCGCGCAAGGGCACATGAGGACGAGCCAGCGCTATTTTAAATCACACACTCAGAAGCTATAATTATTAGGGTGAAAAGGTTATCAAATTTTAATCACTAGCAAAATAAAATAATAATAAAAAAAATAAAATAAAAAAAGGCACAAAGTTCCGCACACAACACCCTTTAAATATCATTATACAACTGATTTTTTTTTTTACAGCTGATCAAAGACATTTGTCTCCTCCAGGAAGGCAAAAATATGTGTCCACACACACACACACACACACACACAGACGCGCGCGCGCACGCACACACACACACACACACACACACACACACACACACACACACACACACACACACACACACACACACACACACACACACACACACACACACACACACACACACACACACACACACACACACACACACACACACACACACACACATACACACACACTCATTCGTAGATTACTTGACAGACCATTCATTTCACAAGTGAACACACTACGACATAATAATAAAAATAAGTCATGTGCTATATTTCATGATTTGTTTCTCCAGGATATCTGTTTATTACGTTATAATAAATCATAATGATTTTGACGTTGTTTTTACGTTCTTTATGCATTTTTTTATTTTATTTTTCAATTGTGAGCCGTAAGTAGTTGGTTGAATCGCCCTGTGGGGGATGATTGAAGCAATTTGACTTCGTTCGGTAGCAGTCACCAAGCAATATCTCAACGAGTTGGTTCGTCTTATTTACTGTTTTCTTCTTCTTCTTCTTTCTTCTTCTTCTTCTTTTTTTTCTTCTTCTCTTTTCTCTGTCTTCTCTCTGTCTCTGTCTGTCTTCTCTGTCTCTCTCGTCTCTCTCTTCCCTCTCTCCTTCTCTCTCTTCTCTCTCTCTCTCTCTCTCTCTCTCTCTCTCTCTCTCTCTCTCTCTCTCTCTCTCTCTCTCTCTCTCTCTCTCTCCTCTCTTCTCCACCATCTCTCTTCCCCCCCTCTCTCCTCCCCTCTCTCCCCCCCTCTCCTCCTCTCCCTCTCTCTCTCTCCCCTTTCTCCTCTCCTCTCCTCTCTCCTTCCCCATCTCTCTTTCAAAGCCTTATCATACCGCATTGCCTGTACTCAACACCCTTAAATCACGACTCTGGGTGGTATATTATTCACGGGCTCAGCCAAGGAAACATCTGTTCGAGTTCCTGATCGCTATCTCGGTAAAACACTTTGAACTGATTGAAACGGACTCACTGCTGTTCGAAAACGACCGACGCCCAGCGGAGAATCTGGCTATGAGATGGCCTATAAACCAGCGTCCGGCTGTCCGGCAAAGCGTCCCCGTGTAACTAGCGTACGTGTACTGAGCGACAGAGCCATTGTCCACACGAGACACGTGTTAAGCAGACAGGTTGAGCCGCTGCTGGTGATGCTACTGCTGCTGCTGCTGCTGCTGTTGCTGCCGTTCGCTGGGTCGCTTTGCCATTTGCGCCATTGTCCGTACAGGACACGTGCTATGATGCAGTGGTTTATTTATTTATTTTAGTGTGTGTGTGTGTGTGTGTGTGTGTGTGTGTGTGTGTGTGTGTGTGTGTGTGTGTGTGTGTGTGTGTGAGAGAGAGAGAGAGAGAGTGTGTGTGTGTGAGAGAGAGAGAGAGAGAGGGTGTGTGTGTGTGTGTGAGAGAGAAGAGAGAGAGAGGAGAGAGAGAGAGAGAGGTGTGTTGGTGTGGTGTGTGTGTGTGTGGTGTGTGTGTGTGTGTGAGAGAGAGAGAGAGAGAGAGAGAGAGAGAGAGAGAGAGAGAGAGAGAGAGAGAGAGAGAGAGGTTGTGTGTGTGTGTGTGTGTGTGTGTGTGTGAGAGAAAAGAGAGGAGAGAGAGAGAGAGAGAGAGAGAGAGAGAGAGAGAGAGAGAGAGAGAGAGAGAGAGAGAGAGAGAGAGAGAGAGAGCCGGTGTGGCCTAGCGTAAGACTTAGGCTGGTAAGTAGAACGGCCTCGGCTCGATTCCGCTTCGGCTCTCCTTTCTCTTCAAAAAGTTTCTTGTTTGTGGACACTCTCTTGCGACTTTGTCCCTCACAATTAATATGCTCTCATCGCTGCCCATTTTAATGCAGGAGTCATTCTGGTGGTGACAGTGTAGCGAAAGGTATATAATTTCCTTCATCCCCCCAAATCCATACCCCCCTTCCCCCTTCTCCCCGTCCCTAATAAGCCTGATGGTTTCTGTGGACGTTAAGCACCATGTTTACTTACTTCACTGGATCAGTTTGTATTGTCATTGGTCCACACAGGACACGTGTTATGATGTAGTGTTTAAGCTGCCGTCTCGTTCCTCGATGGGTCAGTTTGTATTGTGTCAGTGTCCACAAAGGAAACGTGTTTTGAAACAGTGTTTAACCCCTTCACTGTCCCAGCCTGTAAAATTTCCGGGCTGAAAGATGCACACACACACACACACACACACACACACACACACACACACACACACACACACACACAAACAAACACACACACAACACACACACACACACACACACACACACACACACACACACACACACACACACACACACACACACACACACACACACACACACACACACACCTGCCAACACAGTATTTTCAGGTCCTATAACACATATACTTTCAATGCTATGCGTTTTGACGAAAATCCTTTCACATGCCAGTGAGAAAAAGAAGACAGACAGGCTTAAGGGTTTCAAATTCAGCACTTTCATCAGTGATGATTAAGTGGCATCATAGCAGTGAAGGGGTTAAATTCCCTTCTCGTTGTTCATTGGAGCAGTTTGCATTGTGGCAGTGTTCATAGATGATACGTGCTATGATACAGTGTTTAAACTGCTTCTCGTCGTTCGCTGGGTACGGTTGCTGTGGACGTAAAGCAACACTGAGCAGAACCGTTCGCTGGGTCAGTTCGCATTGTGTCAGTGTCCACAGAGGATACGTGTTTTGAAGCAGTGTTTAAACTGCCTTCTGGGTCAGTTCGCATTGTGTCAGTGTCCACAGAGGATACGTGTTTTGAAGCAGTGTTTAAACTGCTCCGTTCGCTGGGTCAGTTCGCATTGTGTCAGTGTCCACAGAGGATACGTGTTTTGAAGCAGTGTTTAAACTGCCTTCTGGGTCAGTTCGCATTGTGTTAGTGTCCACAGAGGATATGTGTTTTGAAGCAGTGTTTAAACTGCCTTCTGGGTCAGTTCGCATTGTGTCAGTGTCCACAGAGGATACGTGTTTTCAAGCAGTGTTTAAACTGCCTTCTGGGTCAGTTCGCATTGTGTTAGTGTCCACAGAGGATATGTGTTTTGAAGCAGTGTTTAAACTGCCTTCTGGGTCAGTTCGCATTGTGTCAGTGTCCACAGAGGATACGTGTTTTGAAGCAGTGTTTAAACTGCCTTCTGGGTCAGTTCGCATTGTGTCAGTGTCCACAGAGGATACGTGTTTTGAAGCAGTGTTTAAACTGCCTTCTGGGTCAGTTCGCATTGTGTCAGTGTCCACAGAGGATACGTGTTTTGAAGCAGTGTTTAAACTGCCTTCTCGTCGTTCGCTAGGTCAGTTCGCTTTGTGTTAGTGTCCAGCCACAAAGGACACGTGTTATGATGCAGTGTCTAAACTATTTCTTGTTGTTCATTGGGTCAGTTTGCATTGTGTCAATGTCTTCAGAGGACACACCGTGTTTAAACGGTGTTTAAACTGTTTCTCGGTCGTTCGGTGGGTCAGTTAGTATTGTGTCTGTGTCGACAAAGGACACACAGTGTTTAAACAGTGTTTAAACTGTTTTTCGTCGTTCGGTGGGTCAGTTTGCAATGTGTCAGTCTCCATAGAGGACACGTGTTATGCCGCGTTTAAGCTTCAATTTTGTTGTTCGTCTGGCCATTTTTCAGCAAGAGGTTTCCAGTTAAAACACAAAACATTTCTGTCTCAGCTAACCCCTTCCCTATCCCAAAACCATCAAATAATAATAATTAAAATTTGTTAAGCGCTTACCCCGCGGCTCAAAGCGCTGAACAAACATAATAATACACACTTAATGTATATCGAGACGGTAAATGTTATGAGCAATTTAACAAAACCTAACACATAATGTAGACATCAAAAAGAGTTCAAACACACACACACACACACACACACACACACACGCGCGCGCGCGCGCGCGCGCGCGCACACGCACGCACGCACGCACACATACATACACACACACACACACACGCACGCACGCACGCACAGAGACAGAGGAAGAGAGAGAGTTTCTGCTACAGTCAGTATGTGCGTGTGTGTGTGTGTGTGTGTGTGTGTGTGTGTGTTTCTACATAATACCGTACGTAAATTGCTTTGGTAGGACTGTGCTCTACGGTGTGTATAGACTATTGTATTTAGGTTAATATGTATCATGTGAGAGCTCAGGGCGTCGATGAGAGCATGTTAAATGTACATCACCATCAT
>JABMCL010003436.1:95000-107500 GCA_018857735.1 Alviniconcha marisindica
TGACGGCGGTTCTGCATACAAATGACATGTCACTCCATAAAGCTGACGGCAGTTCTACATACAAATGACATGTCACTCCATAAGTTGACGGCAGTTCTGCATACAAATGACATTCATATAAAGTGCAGCAGATAAATCTTACACAAAACAGGAGTTCACCATAACATATGCCCCATGTCCTGCATGAATTACGGAGTTTATACAAATATGTACCACAAAACTGAGGATTCCATACAATGACCCGTTTAATAAAGCTTTACGGCAGTTCCACACAGAAATGACATGTCACTCCATAAAGCTTTACGGCAGTTCTGCATACAAATGACATGTCACTCCATAAAGCTTTACGGCAGTTCTACATACAAATGACATGTCACTCCATAAAGTTGACGGCAGGGTTTTGCATACAAATGACATGTCACTCCATAAAGTTGACGGCAGTTCTACATACAAATGACATGTCACTCCATAAAGTTGACGGCAGTTCTGCATACAAATGACATGTCACTCCATAAAGTTGACGGCAGTTCTCATACAAATGACATGTCACCCCATAAAGTTGACGGCAGTTCTGCATACAAATGACATGTCACTCCATAAAGTTGACGGCAGTTCTGCATACAAATGACATGTCACTCCACAAAGCTGACGGCAGTTCTGCATACAAATGACATGTCACTCCACAAAGCTGACGGCAGTTCTACAGACAAATGACATGTCACTCCACGACAGTATTCTAAATTTGCTTCCTTATTCCGCTGCCAGTCCCCCCGAAGGGAGGCCGGGGATGTCTGATCTCCATCCCTCTGTCTGGAATCTCAGGGTGGTTGTCATTTTATTCCCCTTTCCTATCTCCTCTTTTGTTTTTCTGCCTAGTCCCCTTGCTCTTTCTGTCTTGTCATTTTTCTGCTAATTGTCCTTTCTCCAGATTTTAGTTGTTGTTTTCTACAAAAACATTTTTCGTGAAGAGTTGGACTTTTTTGTATGACTATTGTTGAGCAGCTAGGAGATGATAGTAGATGGTATGTGCAGCTTGCAGCCATATGGCAACTGGTATTTGCCATAATGCATTTATATAACGGTTTTGTTGTTGTTGGTGGTGGTGCTGGTGGTGGTGGTGGTGGTGGTGTATGTGTGTGTGTGTGTGTGTGTGTGTGTGCGCGTGTGTGTGTGTGTGTGTGTGTGTGTGTGTGTGTGTGTGTGTGTGTGTGTGTGTGTGTGTGTGTGTGTGTGAGTGTGTGTGAGTGTGTGTGTGTGGGGGGGGTGTTGTTGTTCATGATGATGATGATGTTGTTGTTGTTTTATAATTTATTGTATACATTTAGTGTTGCTGTACATTAAGGGAGTTGATATCATAGCAGATTGAGTCGTAGCATCTCTAACACCTCGCCCCCACCCCCCCACCCCCCAAAACCCCCCTACCCCGCCCCCCACTACCCCCACAAAAACCCCATTCCTCCTCAGCAATGAGTCCCTTGTCCCAACCCATCCCTACCTTTCTCCGCGTTTTAGCTTCCACGCCATTTCCAGCTCTGACCTCCCGAAATGTGATCTGACCCCAAGGGTCAAAGGACAAAGGACGAAGCTAAGCGTTGGGGAGGAAGCAATGAGAGCCCGCAAGGTGTATAATAGAATTGTGGTTCAAGGGGTGGGGTGCGGCTGGAGGAAAGAGGGAGGTGGGTCGGGGAGGAAGGGGTCGGGGTGGATGGCGGTGGGGATGGGGTGGGGTTGGTGGTGAGAGAGAGACAGACAGACAGACAGACAGAGACAGAGAGAGACAGAGACACACAGAGAGAGAGACAGACAGAAGACAGACAGACAGACAGACAGACAGACAGAGAAGAGAAGAGAGAGAGAGACACAACAACAACACAACAACAACACACACACACACACACAACACACACACACACACATACACACAGAGAGACAGAGACAGACAGACAGACAGACAAACAGACCGGAGAGAGAGAGAGACAGGCAGGCAGGCAGGCAGGGAGACAGACAGACAGACAGAACGGAGACAGACAGACAGACAGACAGACCGGAGAGAGAGCAGACAGACAGACAGACAGAGAGGTTGTAAACATGGTGCTGGTAGTCGTGCGAAATGCTACTCCATTAATTCGTCAACGGTTCTTGGTTGTTGAATTTTTAACGTCCTGGCAACCGCATACGGTCACCCTCAGGACGTATCGCACATTCAAATTTAATTATTTTTACACCACTGTGTTCGAAACACAAGTCACGAAATCACAAGTCAAAATTGGATTACATTCCTGGACACGATACAATCCGCATAAAGTGAAATTAACTATGTGTACGGCTACATATACAAATGTGTGTTTGTTTTTACGACTGAAAATAAGAATATACCCCTTCTTCTGCTTCTTCGATGCTTTTTCTTGAGGTCTGTCATAGTTTTGGCATATCTTGCTGACAAATGCAGTTATCTTGATAACTGTAGTAAGATCAGTCTAATATCATTTATGTGAAAAGACTTTAAATAAAAAGGAAGAAAAAAAAAGAAAAAAAAGAAAGAAAAAAAAGAAAAAAAAGAAAAAAAAGGCTAACAGCTAAATCAGCCAAGTCAATAGCAGGAAGTAACAAACACATCTCGGTCTTTGCATTTCACCTAACTACACAAAAGTTTGCATTTCACCTAACTACACAAAAGACAGAAGTGTCACAGTGTCCGCGAAGGAACCCCGAACAAGATGTGTTGTGCGGATTCAAAGGAGACGTGAAAATCGCTAGAATCAGAACTACATGTGAGGTTCTTCGTTACAATACACAGTCCCCAGGGACGGGTTATGTTAACATATTGCATAAATTTTACGACAGACAAGAGCCGCGTGAGGGTCGTCACACTATGTCAGACATCCTGATCCTCTCAGATTTCTCTCTCTCTCTCTCTCTCTCTCTCTCTCTCTCTCTCTCTCTCTCTCTCTCTCTCTCTCTCTCTCTCTCGGGGGTGGGGGTTGGGGGGTCCTCAAGAGGCGGGGTAGAAACAGGGTGAACTTGATCTACAGCTATACCAGAGACAGTGACAGACAGACAGAGATAGACAGAGAGACATAGACAGACAGACAGACAGACAGAGACAGACAGACAGAGAGAAAGAGCAACCATCCTTTACGCTTGCAAACGTCGTTTGTTATTTTAAAAATGGAAAAAGGGCGGGGGGGGGGGGGATCCCTGGACCCCCCCCCACCACCACCACCACCACCACCACCACCAAGGTCCCGCACTGCATGTCTGAAGAGGAACCGAAGCGGACTGGAACCGGTCTGGATCTGTCTGAATACTTTTGTGCCAACCAGCTGCCGGGCCGCCGTGTGACTTGTTGTTTCATGGTCAGTGCTTAATGTCCACAGAAACCTCTTCCTGTTAATTAGCGACGTGAGAAGCAAGGTGTAGGGTACTTATACCTAAGTTCGCTCAATCTCTCGAAACATTTTTGGAAAAGGACCTACCACCACCAGAACAGCAGATATTAAGGTGGTGGGGAACTCGCAAGGGACGTGGGAAGTAGGCGTAGGGTAGGGTACCCAATGGGCGGTTCAGTGAACTGGTTTGCACGAGTGAATGCCCTTTGTAATCTTTCGCGCAAGAAGTCGAGAGAGGCCGCAGCAGCGTCACTTCCGGGCGGATTTCTGAGTAGGCGTTGCTTCACGCTGTGTGTAACAATGGAAGTTAAACCTAGAATTGTGAAGCAGTACAGATGCCATCATTGTTGCAGTTGCAAAAATTACCGGGGAAAGGGGAGGGAGGGTGCAAAAAAAAAATGTCTTGGCGTCGTTTTTTTGGCTGACCAGAAGATCGCGATTTCGTGGGAAAAATGCGTTTTGGGGCAGCCTATAGCACGAGCAACAATTTATTGCTTGTTGCCAGACACGTTCTGACTACGGGCCTCCAAAAATGCATTTAAAGTTGGCAGTGTAAAATTCGCAAATTCACTGTCACCGCCTTCCATTGTAAAGAAAGTATGCGCCGGAAGTAAAAGCAGCCAAGGGACTTAAACGATGCCGAGCAAAAGTCAAGGGATTTAACAACCCCGCCTGAACCGCCCAATACCTAAGTTTGCTCAGTCGCTCCAAACATTTCCGGACACTCCAAAAAAGACCGACCACCTAAACAGTAGATATTTACGTTGTGGAGAAGTGGCAAGGGACGTGTGAAGCAGGGTAGGGTACTTATACCGTAAGCTCGCTCTCCAAACGTTTTCGGACACTCCGAAAAGTACCTACCGCCACCAGCACGATAGATATTAAGCTTCTGGGGAACTCGCATGGGACGGGGAATTCAAGATTCAAGATTACTTTATTATCTCTTCAGAGCAATTAAATACGTGGCTGAACATTAACCACATCACACACACACACACACACACCAAAAAAATATATATAAAAATGGGGGGGTGGGGGTACCTATACCTACGTTCGCTAGCTCAAAAAGTTTTCGGACACTCCACAAAGGACGGACCACAAGGTGGTGACAATAAATAGTCAGGTGGTGGGGAACTCGCAAGTGCAGAGTAACTCGTGTGTTTTGCAACTTAATGTTTTGAACCGTTGTCGCCACTATCTTGCGACTTTGTCCCTCACAGTTTCGGAGAAAAAATTTAAGCGGTTGTCATCGCTACCAGTCTTAATACAGCGATAGGTACAGTCTCCCTCTTTCCCACATCTCGTGGGATCTCGGTCCCCCGCCAGTAGAGTACCTCTTTGGAGACAACTCGGCGTTAAACTTGTTTAACCAAATCCCTTGCTCTTAGATTTGTTTTGCTCCAGAATCTGCTGTAAGCAGAGCTACGTTAAACTCCAAGCACCGGTTTACGATATCCTTCCTCCAACCACTGCTTACTGGTTGCTCCTAGGTCTAAAAAAACTGTCAGCTAACGGACTCTGTTTTTCGTTGATGCTCAAATGGCAGTAAGTTTGTAACGATGACGATGAAGACGTAGAGCTTAATGTCCTCGGATGTTGGGTTGACATATTAGGGGCAAACCGTGACCAATGCGTGTGCATGGTTCAATGTTGCTTTACGTCCACAGAAACCGTGAGGCTCGGTAGGACGGGGAGCCCTGTGACCAATGCGTGAGCATGGTTCAATGTTGCTTTACGTCCACAGAAACCGTGAGGCTCGTTAGGACGGGGAGCCCTGTGACCAATGCGTGAGCATGGTTCAATGTTGCTTTACGTCCACAGAAACCGTAAGGCTCGTTAGGACGGGGAGCCCTGTGACCAATGCGTGTGCATGGTTCAATGTTGCTTTACGTCCACAGAAACCGTGAGGCTCGGTAGGACGGGGAGCCCTGTGACCAATGCGTGAGCATGGTTCAATGTTGCTTTACGTCCACAGAAACCGTGAGGCTCGTTAGGACAGGGAGCCCTGTGACCAATGCGTGAGCATGGTTCAATGTTGCTTTACGTCCACAGAAACCGTGAGGCTCGTTAGGACAGGGAGCCCTTGACCAATACGTGTGCATGGTTCAATGTTGCTTCACGTCCACAGAAACCGTAAGGCTCGTTAGGACGGGGAGCCCAGACCCATGCTCTGAACAGCGGTTCAATGTTGTTTCCCCGTCCACAGAAACCCGTGTTTCTCTATTAGGCTACGCTGCACCTCCCAAAAAGCGTGGGGGTTTGTGTTTTACGTCCACAGAAACCGGGGGCTTTTAGGACGGGGACCCCTGGACCAATGCGTGGGGGTTCCCCTTTGTTGCTTCCGACGAAACCGTGGGGCCTGTTAGGACAGGGACCCCCGGGACCACCTATTTTCCCAAGGCAGTCCAAAAACCCGGGAGGTCAGGAGGGGGGAGCCCAGTGACCAATGCGTGAGCATGGTTCAATGTTGCTTCACGTCCACAGAAACCGTAAGGCTCGTTAGGACGGGGAGCCCAGGACGGCCACCTCGACTCTCATACAGCGGCTCCTGAACTCTGAAAGTAAGTTTGTAACCACACAGACAAGTCGGACATTATCAGGCCGTGTTTCTCTTATTACCGCTACGCTGTCACCACCACAAAGATTGTGTTTGCATTAAGATAGACATCGGTGTGGGCCATTATTAGGTTTCAGCTTGTGTGTGTGTGGGGGGGGGGGTTAGAGAGAGTAGATGGAGGCGGGGGTCGGGGGGGGGGGGTGGAGCCGGAAGGGGGAGGAGGAGAGTGGTGAGACGGGGAGGAGGGAGGGAGGGGGTAAGAAAGGCAAGAAGAAGTTCATAAGCAAAAACTTTCGGGCAGTCGTGTCATAGTGGGTCTCTCTCTCTCTCTCTCTCTCTCTCTCTCTCTCTCTCTCTCTCTCTCTCTCTCTCTCTTTTGTACTTCCAAGGGCACTCGCGTGTGTATATATATGTGTGTGTGTGTGAGTGTGAGTGAGCGCGTGCGCGCGAGTATGGGTGCGCGCGTGTGTGAGTGTGCTCGAGTTTGCGTGTATGCGTGCGTAGGTACGTGTGCGTGCGGGTGCGTGTGTGTGTGTGTGTGTGTGTGTAGGGTGAGAATCTCTGTTGTAATGTTTTGATGCTAAGATTGTTTATGCCAAATGTCCCCCACCCCCCACCTCCCTGTTTGACATGGGCAGACGGCCTAGTTCAATAAACCTTTCGTTCGTTCGTTCGTTCTTCTCTCTCTCTCTCTCTCTCTCTCTCTCTCTCTCTCGCTCTCTCTCTCTCTCTCTCTCTCTCTCTCTCTCTCTCTCTCTCTCTCTGTCTCTCTCTCTTTTCTACGGACACCTGAGTTATTGTGTGTGTGTGTTTTTCCACGGACACCTGAGTTTTCTCATCACCTGGGACCGAGAGAACGAAACAGTGTTTTGACAGCTGGCAACGGACATTTCTGTATGATGAGTAAGACATTGCTGGGCTGCTTGTCACTCGGCTCTCAGCCAATAACCCGCTGTCACAACACCTGCACAGTTAATGTTATGACCGACAGAAACGACAACAAAGCTAAGAAGAAAAAAAAGGTATTAGGAAAAATGTAGGTGAAGCTTGTCAGTGGCGATGCATTGGTCTACGTGTTTTTTACTGACCGAAGATTTTTTGATTTTTTGATTTTTTGATTTTTTTCTCGTCGTTGGGCAATTATCCAATGTGGGTAAATATGCACGTGTGCATGTCCGCACGCCCGAAAGAACGGAGCCGAGAGACAGACACTGCGACAGAGACAAGTCGAATCGAATCGAACTCGAAAACTTTCTTTTACAAGGATTGCAGTTTAGGTTCGGTCAAAATCTTGTCTAACAACTAGTCCTTGCTAAGCTAGTAATGAAGTAAATAAAGTTACGGGGCATCATTTATTTACATAATTATATGCATGAATATAGTAAGTAAAATCAGATACATAAAAATTTAGACATGGAACATAAGAAGTTCGGCCACGCAAAAATGTAGCGTGTTCACAGCGCCAGACTATGCACACACAGAGGGGCGAGGGGGGGGGGGGGGGGGAGACGGAGAGAGAGGGGGGGGGTATAGAGAAGGAGAGAGAGGGGGGAGGAGAGACAGAGAGATGGAGGGGAGAGAGGAAGGACAGAGAGAGAGAGAGATGAGAGAGAGAAAGTGGGAGAGGGAGGGAGAGATGACAGAGAGAGGGAGAGAGATGACGGGGGGGGGGGGGGGGGGCACTGAGAGAGGGGAAAGAGACAGAGAGAGGGAGGAGAGAGAGGAAGAGAAAGAGCGAGAGAGAGAGAGAGAGAAGGGAATAGAGATGAGAGAGAGAGATGAGAGAGAAAGTGGGAGAAGGGGGGCGGGGGGGGGATGACAGAGAGAGGGAGAGAGATGAGAGAGGGGGGGAAGAGAGAGAGAGAGAGAGAGAGAGAGAGAGAGAGAGAGAGAGAGAGAGAGAGAGAGAGAGAGAGAGAGAGAGAGAGAGAGATACGCATGCATAGGAACATATTGAATAAATCATCATAATGATAATAGTCAGTCACACACACACACACACACACACACCACACACACACACACACAACACACACACACACACACACACACACGTACATATTAGACTACACTTTCCTCTTTAAGTGCAGACTACAGATCCAAAAAATAATTCTTCACTACGAAAAAAATAGTTTCACTCTCTCGGTTTGAAACTGATAAATCATTCCCCCCTCTATAAGTGTTTGCTCGACTTCGTGTTATTCGTTTCCTATTTTATTCAAAAGCAATATCACTTTCCTTTGTAGATTAAGCGGACCTGACCATCCAGAGCATGATCTGTTATCATCTATCATAAATTCGCTAATCTCAACTCACTAATCAAAAACGCAATTAATTTTACGACACGGAAGGAATGAGCGATCGGTGACCTTCGCAGATGCGAAATTGATTAGACTAGCTGGCTGATTCACGTGCACGTGCAAGAGGTCAGAGGGGAGAGAGGTCACGGTGTCACTCTGCGAGCTGTCAATCAGGATCAGCACGTGCAGGCTGTGACGACAGCTCCGTGTCAACGACAACAATAATCAGTTTCAGCTGGTGGTAGGTGATTGCCTTGTGGTAATATTATACAATAACAATGTACGTGTTAAATCTCTCTCTCTCTCTCTCTCTCTCTCTCTCTCTCTCTCTCTCTCTCTCTGTTTTCTTTCTTTGTTTCTTTTTCTTTCTTTTCCTCTTTTTATTTTATCTCGGTTATTTTATGTTTCTGTGTCCTGTGTTTGATTTTGATTACGAAATTACATCAAAACAATTTTTTAAACAACGAATAAACAAAATGTAGAATTAGAAAGGGGGGGGAGGGAGGGAGAGAGAGAGGGGGGGAGGAGGCGGGGGGGGGGGGGGGATTGGGGGGGGGGAGGGAGAGAGAGTGCGAACTTTATTTTACAAGGATTGCAGTTTAGGTTCAGTCAAAACCTGTCTAACAATCGTCCTTGCTAAGCTACTGACGAGTGAAGAATTACAGACACAGAGAAACAGACAGGCAGGCAGATTTAGGATTTTAACGTCACGGGGTCAACCCAGGACGATAGACAGACAGGTAGGCAGGCAGAGAGACAGACAGACAGACAGGTAGGCAGGCAGAGAGAGAGAGAGAGACAGACAGACAGACAGAGACAGAGACAGACAGGTAGGCAGGCAGGCAGAGAGAGACAGAGAGATAGACAGAGACAGAGAGATAAATAGCTTGATGGCTGGATGGATGGAGACAGAGACAGATAATGGATTACTCTTGTTCACAAGTTTCCAGACTCACGATAGTGAGTAAAGAATTGCCTTGAACAATGGGCTGAACGAGTCTTCCGGTTTGATGGCGCGAGAAGGCGTGAAACAACTCATTGCAAAACCGCTAAACTCACTCAGCCAAGGACAAACACGGCAGCGCCCTTGTAGCGATACACGGCACGTGAAAAACGTGTTTATCGTGCAACTCGTTTTGGAAAGCTAAACCTCAGTGCGATAGCTCACACCATTCACGCAGACATGCACATAATGAGAGAGACTGAGGGAGGGAGGGAGGGAGGGGGAGGTAGACAGAGACAGAAACAGACAGTGTGTGTATATGTGTGTGTGTGTGTGTGTGTGTGTGTGTGTGTGTGTGTGTGTGTGGTGAGAGAGAGAGAGAGAGGGAGGGAGGGGAGGTAGACAGAGACAGAAACAGAGTGTGTGTATATGTGTGTGTGTGTGTGTGTGTGTGTGTGTGTGTGTGTCTGTGGTGAGAGAGAGAGAGAGAGAGGGGGGAGGAGGGAGAGGTAGACAGAGACAGAAACAGAAGTGTGTGTGTGTGTGTATGTGTGTGTGTGTGTGAGAGTAGAGAGAGAGAGAGAGAGAGAGAGAGAGAGAGAGAGAGAGAGAGATTTTCTATTATTATTTGTAACTGTATATATATATATATATATATATATATATATATATATATATATATATATATTTTAACTACTATGTATAGTTGCATTATGGGAAGGGGTGGGTGGGTAGGGCTGTTTGTACTTTATTGGTATGAGTGTCCTTTGGTAGTTTTTAGCTTGCGAGGGCTTACGTGTATGCACTGTGTGTATCTGGCGATGTGAACACGCAATGTTTTGTGTGGAAGTATTTCATGCGCTATATAAATTTTTATTAATTCATTTATAGATAGATCAGTAGATAGGCAGATAGACTGAGAGATCGGCAGGCAGACAGACACATAGACATTCATTCATAGACAGATCGGTAGATAGGTAGATAGACGGAGAGAGAGAGAGAGAGAGAGAGAGAGAGAGAGAGAGAGAGAGAGAGAGAGAGAGAGAGAGAGAGGCAGATAGACTGATAGATCGGCAGGCAGACAGACACATAGACATTCATTCATAGGCAGATCGGTAGATAGGTAGATAGACGGAGAGATCGATAGACAGACACATAGATAGCGAGAGAGAGAGAGAGAGAGAGAGAGAGAGAGAGAGAGAGAGAGAGAGATCAGGTTCGCGGAGATCAGGATTGTACTATATTAAATTAAGCTATTTTAGATCAAGGAGAATACTAGATATAAATAATTACTGCGGTGAGAGGGTAATAAACAGCAGCAACAACAACAAAAACAAAGTAGATTATATATATATAAATCAGTCAATGTCTACGTCAGACTCTCTCCCTCATCCTGTTTCAACCTTTTCAAAGACTTCGTGGGGGGTGGGGGTGGGGGGAGGGGGGTGGAGAAAGAAAAAAAGGCTGGAACCGAACTGCTAACTAGCTTCCTGAAACAAGATCAAAACACGCCAAAGGTTAAAGAGAATACTGATTTTAATTAGACCATTCAAAATAGGCGCAAAATTGTCAACGAAAAACCTCACCCGAGCAACAAACTTATTACTACACTAACAAGCGAAGATATGGAATGAAATTAATTTTGGTCTCCTTAGCTAAAACAGATGAAAGTTCTTTTAAATCACACGTCTGTCCCTTGCTTGAAAAAGTCTGAAACGCGAACGCGAACTCGAACTCGAAAACTCTAATACTCAAGGATAGTAGCGTTAGGTCTGTTTGGACCTATGTAACAGCCAGTCCATACCAATAAGCAAATAAGCAAACACAAATAAGCACGAATGACTGTTAGAGTTCTAAAACAAGATCCAAACAAATAAAAGGCTAAAAATAACGCTGTTTATTATTATCACAAAACACAACACTTTTCACAGTTTAACTGTTGTTTAAGTGTTGTTTTCTAGCTTGAAAAAGGAGCTTAACCCGAAAATTCGCATGTTGCGTTTTGTCCTAAGAAATAGCGTTCTTTTGAAGCTTTTATGTGCTTGGAGCTTGAGAAAGGTGTTTTCGCCAAAAATGTGCGCATAATGTTTTGTATTGTCTGTTTAAAGTAACCCCCTCTTTGAAACTCAAGGGCTGTCACACAGCTGCATTGCGTCATATGTGCACACCGAAACCCAAACAAAAGCCCCAGTGGGTGTTCTCCCCTGGCGCCTCGGCCGCCACAGACACTAAACAGCGAACCATTTAAGATCTTTGCTGCTCTGTCCTCGCGTCACCGTAGTAATCTTTCAGACCGCGTTGCCGGAACGTGACGCGGGGAACAGCAGGGGACTTAACAAACACAGGGACGTGATCGCAGGTACAGTTGTCGGAACTAGTCACTTTGTTTCATCTGAGTTACCTGCTCTTTAACCGTATTGTCTATCTAGTCTTTGTCCGGGTTGCCTTTCTCTTAAAACGAAAACGCGGGGATTGGTTTTTAAGTTGTCATTTTTCCGCCTTTGATTTTCGGTGCGGTTTTTTTTTTTTTTTTTTTTTTACCTGTCCAGGAGAATGAAGAAAATCAAGCTGAAGTTTAATGAGTGTAAGGTGACACATTCGTTTGTACTGCTCATTTTGGTTGAGGGCGAGTTGGGGGAGGGGGGGGGGGGGGGGGTCTAGGATTGTTTGTCTTCGCAAAAGTACATGCTGGTTTTCTTGTGTCTGCTACACACGGCAATAGGAGACACCAAAAAGTGCACCTCTTCCTCTTCTTTTAGTCTTCTTCTTCCTCTTCTTCTTCTTCTTCTTCTTCTTCTTCTTCTTCTTCTTATTCTTCTACTTCTTCTTCTTCTTCTTCGTCTTCATCAGAGCTCTGGAGCTGTGTGAAAGTCGAGGTGGCCGTCCTGGGCTCCCTGGCCCTAATAGTTCTTAATATGGTCTTTGTGGACGTAAAGCAACATTGAATTGAACTTGATAGATGATATTACAGAGCTCAGGAGCTGTGTGATGGTCGAGGTGGCCGTCCTGGGCTCCCCGGCCCTAATAGTCCTTAACATGGTCTCTGTGGACGTTAAGCAACACTGAACTTGGACTTTGTCCGTGTACAAAAACCGGGTTTATGCGGAACGTCGTTAGCTCTACGGTGGAGTCCTTAGAGCAGGTTGGTTTGGCTTTGAAAGTGACCGCTCTGTTCCTCTAGGGTCTCCTCCACTAGGCATTGTATCTTCAGCGTTCCTCTTTTCATAAGGCGTCAGTACGCAGTGGTCGCGCTAGACATTTTTCAAACCGGAATGTGACATCTGGAAAGAGGCAAAAGTGGTTCAATGGAA
>JABMCL010003436.1:110000-112500 GCA_018857735.1 Alviniconcha marisindica
TTCAGGGCTTGGTGGTCGGGAAAGAAACCGGTAACGTAAGCAATTATCCCAATGAGCGTTTAGCGTTTAAAGGAACGACATTTCTCACGAACAATTTCGATATAGTTACGATGGTATTAACGCATAATATATATATATATATGTATTTACAAAATTGGCTTATTTTCCAGTCATTGTACCTCGGTGGTCATTTAATGGGCAAAGACTACTAGGCTACGTTTGCAGTCAATTGTTAAATAAAACACACTGTATTATTAATGTCGTCAGTAACTATAGATCGTAAATCTCGCAACTGTCACATTAGTGGGGTTGTTATTAGAGAAAGCAATCTGAAGCAAAGAGGATTGTTAGCGTTCCCAAACAAGATCAAAACACACGAAACATGTTCAAAACACACGAAACAAGATCAAAACACACGAAAGGTTACAAATCTGAATCAGAACGAGGCCCGGAGCGCTCGTGCAGAATCGTGCAGCTCGTGCAGAATCAACGCACAAGGGAGGTAATCAGCGCTCGAAAGACGTAACACAAACACAACAACAAAGACCTGAGTCGCCTACGGTAACTTTCACCTGGCATGCGTGTAAATACAAGGTACATAAACTCCACCAGAAGTACATCTTCTGGTTGTTAACATGAAGGGTTAAAAAGAACGTGGTTAACACGCATGGTTAAAAAGAACGTTGATTAAAATGGGACAACACAAAACCTGTGGATTTTTTTTGATTTTATTATTATTATTATTATTATTTTTGGGGGGGGGGGGGGGGGAGGGACCAATTTCTAAAGCAAAGGACTGACAGTACAAGGTAAACGTGACAAATGTAAAAATGAAAATTGTCTGCTTATCCTGTTTAGGTTATTCATACTGGTGCTGAAGTGTCTGGACGTGTTGCAAAATTGAAGTTATTATAGTTTCTTGACATCGGTTCTCGGGATCGTACTAATGGTGCAATCAATATTCGATCAGTTGGATCGTAAAGGGCATAGCATTAATCATAGATATTCATTATCTATTTATTTGTTATTGTGGGTAACTGTGTAAAAGTCACAAGAAAGAGAGACAGACAGACAGACAGACCGAGACAGAAAGACAGAATGAAACTCAGAGAGGGAGACTAAGTGAGAAACCGACAGAGACACAGAGAGAGAGAGGGGGAGGGGGGGAGGGAGGGAGGGAGTCTGAGTGAGAAACCGACAAACAGAGACACAGAGAGAGGGAGACTGAGTGAGAGACCGAGAGACCGAGACAGAGAGAAGTGTGTGTGTTTTTGAGTGTTTTTTGTTGTTGTTGTTTGTTTTGTTTTTTGTGAGGGCAGGCAACTGTCTAAAATCATATTGTGAACGTGAGTCATCCTTCTTTCTTATGCATATCTGTGCATCCACGCTGTATAGGTTTATCGTTCCTAAACGTACTTGTTCATAATTATGTCCATCCCGGTCGCTCTTATATAACCGTCAGGACTGACTGGGTGTTAAACAATTTTATTTTCTTTATAATCTTTTAGGGGTTTTCCTTTTTCTTTTTCTTCTTTCTTTTTTAGGCCATTGTTGCTTTTGTTGGCAATTTCTTAAGGAGCATAATTTGCCCCCGTCCCAATTAGGCCATCTCGCCTCCGTGGACGTAAAGCACCATGAACTACAACTCTCTTCCAAAATAAGCTGCAATGAGAATATGACCAAGTGTCATCCGGCTCATCTTGAAAAGCAGGGTCACTAATAATGCTCTCACAAGCTGAAACTACAGACTGTTGATACAATGCCATCATTACAATAACAACAGACAGTGCAGTCTGTTGGAGGAATATTGATGGCATGTGTAAAGAGTTTGTAGTTTCAGCTTGTCTGTTGGTGGAGTAGGCTATTTATTACATTTGTAACAGTTTGTAGTTTCAGCTTGTCTATTGGTGGAGTAGGCTATTTATTACATTTGTAACAGTTTGTAGTTTCAGCTTGTCTGTTGGTGGAATATTGATCGTATATGTAAAGGGTTTGTAGTCTCAGCTTGTCTGTTGGTGGAATATTGATTACATGTGTAAACAGTTTGTAGTTTCAGCTTGTCTGTTGGTGGAATATTGATCGTATGTGTAAAGAGTTTGTAGTCTCAGCTTGTCTGTTGGTGGAATATTGATTACATGTGTAAACAGTTTGTAGTTTCAGCTTGTCTGTTGGTGGAATATTGATCGTATGTGTAAAGAGTTTGTAGTCTCAGCTTGTCTGTTGTGGAGTAGGCTATTAATTACATTGTAAACAGTTTTTACTTTCAGCTTGTTTGAGCATTAAAAATTGGTGTCCACCTGACACCGTAAACATGCATTACGTTGTGTGGAATTTTTATTTATTTATTTTTGTGTTTATTGATTTTTTTTGTCCGCGCCATATGTATACACAAAATGTTTATTCAGTAAAAAGTTCATCAATCAGCGCAGTGACAGTGGGGAAGAAAGAACACGGGGGATTGTTTGACGGTTGAAATCATTTGAATTACCGAGAAAGAGAG
>JABMCL010003436.1:115000-137500 GCA_018857735.1 Alviniconcha marisindica
GTCACCGCCAATGACGTATGTTTAAGGAAACTGTTCTCCGGCCCTCCAGGGACACACTGAAACGCAGCAAAACAGTTGCTGGCTTTGACCGTTTGACCGTTCCTCCCTCCTTCACTGAGGCCGTGTTTGTGGGAAGAAAAGCTAACCACGGTACCGTCCGGGTGTTCTCGCTTTCTGGGTGACGCGGCTGCTCTGGTGACGTCGTGACTAGCGGACGATGATGATGACGCCACAGAAGTCCTTGGGGACGAACCCTGAAGAGAGGCTTCCGAGCTGCTCTTAGACCCGGCGAGCGAAGAAGAGGAGCAGGTGGAGGAAGAGGAAGAGAGGAGGAACTCAGATTTCCCGGAACCTCCTCGTAGAGATAAGTCAGAAGCTCCGCTACCACCACCACCACTACTACCACCGCCACCGCCACTACTACCACCACTACTCTGCGAGAAGAGCGATGGCAGACTCGCTGGAGACACGGCGGTGCCACTCAGGTGCCTCGAAGACGACGCTGAACTCTCAACTACACCCCCGTGATGGCCGTAGGCCGAGTTCTGCTGCGACAGCTGCGTCATGTGAGACGCGGCGAGACACGTCAGCTGCGAGAGTTGCGTCATTTGGGACATGGAGGGAAAGCCTTGCGGGAAGGCAGAGAGTGCCCGGGGGTCCGCCCCGTGGGGCAAGGGGACGCTGGGGGTGTGGGGGAAGATCATGTAGGGTGGCGGGTAGTAGAGGGGTGGGGGCAGCCTGGGTGGGGTGTGGGGCGCCATCAGAGCGTCGATGGAGAAGGAAGACAGAGGCAGAGGACGATGCATCGTTGGCATCGGGGCTGGGAGGAAAGTCAGTCGTTTCCCCGGCCAGTCGTCTTAGTCTGTGACGTCGGTGTCACTGACTCAACTCTCTAATTAAGTGAGGTGGATGGCTCAGGTTCAATGTTGCGTCACGTCCGCAGAGACCATAAGGCCCAGGACGGCCACCTCGACTTTCACACAGCGGCTCTCTGAACTCTGAAAATATCGACGTTCGTTCAACGTTGCTTTACGTCCACAGAGACCATAAGGCCTATTAGGGACGGGGAGACCAGGACGTCCACCTCGACTTTCGCACAGCTCTCTGAACTCTGAAACTATCGACGCACGTTCAATGTCGTAAGTCCACAGAGACCAGAAGGCCTATTCGGGACGGGGAGACCAGGACGGCCACCACGACTTTCACACAGTTCCTGAGCTCTGAGGCGGAAGGAGCTCACTCCACGCTGATGTAGCACATAGAGGCTTGTAGTCCTTGCCGTACAGAAACACCTCGTCAACAGCTCTCGCTCATTATCAGCGTAATTGTTAACTGTCGGAGACTAATGCTTCAGCAACTAACCGTGTTACAGAAAACCGTAGATGCCTCGGCAACTAAACATGTTACAGATAACTGTAGATGTTTCAGCAACTAAACATGTTACAGATAACTGTAGATGTCTCAGCAACTAAACATGTTACAGATAACTGCAGATATTTCGGCAACTAAACATGTTACAGATAACTGCCGATGTTTGAGCAACTAACCATGTTACAGATGAACGTAGATGTTTCAGCAACTAAACATGTTAATAGAAAACAGTACATATTTCAGCAACTAAACATGTTACAGAAATCTGTAGAAGTTTCAGCAACTAAACATGTTACAGAAATCAGTAGATGTTTCAGCAACTAAACATGTTACAGAAAGCAGTAGATGTTTCAGCAACTAAAGAGATTCAGAAACTAAACATGTCACGTGTTACAGAAAAGTGTAGATGTTTCAGCAGCTAAACATGTCACAGAAAACATCAGATATTTCAGCAACTAAACATGTTACAGAAATCTGTAGAAGTTTCAACTAAACATGTTACAAAAAACATGAGCGACTGTGTCTTAGATATATATACTACTTAAAAACGAATTCAATCTTCTATTTGTTAGTCAGATCGAATTAGTTCGAATATAATGTGTCCGTTCAATTTTCTGACCTATGTTCGAACTTGAAAATACGGCAAATACTGAGAAGCAACAACGGGGCTATGCTCAATGCTCAAAGCACAGGGGTCTATGCTCAGTGCTCAAAGCACAATGATCTAAGCTCAATGCTCAATGCTCAAAGCACAAGGGTCTATGCTCAATGCTCAAAGCACAGGGGTCTATGCTCAATGCTCAAAGCACAATGATCTAAGCTCAATGATCAATGCTCAAAGCACACGGGTCTAAGCTCAATGCTCAAAGCACACGGGTCTATGCTCAATGCTCAAAGCACAAGGATCTAAGCTCAATGCTCAAAGCACAAGGGTCTATGTCCAATGCTCAAAGCACACGGGTCTAAGCTCAATGCTCAAAGCACAAGGATCTAAGCTCAATGCTCAAAGCACAAGGGTCTAATGTCCAATGCTCAAAGCACAAGGGTCTAAGCTCAATGCTCAAAGCACAAGGATCTAAGCTCAATGCTCAAAGCACAAGGGTCTATGTCCAATGCTCAAAGCACACGGGTCTAAGCTCAATGCTCAAAGCACAAGGGTCTATGTCAATGCTCAAAGCACACGGGTCTGTGCTCAATGCCTCAACCAGGGTCTATGTTCTATGCTCAAAGCACACGGGTCTAAGCTCAATGCTCAAAGCACACAAAATGAGTATTGAGTCAAGTATAGCTAGCCACTATCTGAGCGTGTTTTTTTTTCTTTTCTTTCTTTCTTTCTTTCTTTCTTTCCTTCTTTCTTTTTAATTTATTTATCCATTTATTTATTGTGGGTAACTGTTTAAAAGTCACCGATTACCTTTTCAGGTACTGAATATCAGTTAAAGTAAACCTCGATGTTTGCCACAACTCTTTTCTTGGACATGAAAATTATCAGTAATTGTGATTGCTGACATAAGTACTTGCGTATCAGCCATCAGATATTATTACAGAACAACAAATCCAGTCGTATTCCAATGCGTTCAAAATTGCGACCTTGTTTTGTTTTTTTAACCAATAAGCGAAGACAAATGATGAATCGATTGACAACAACAATCACCAAAGAGACTTGTCACGCAAATTTCTCTGAGCACAGGTGCACGTCGTCATGGATGAATCACGATCATAATTACAGTGTATCGACGTTCAAATCATTACCAAGCACATGTAAAGGAAAAACAACGAATCATTCCCGTCAGTAAAGACTCAAACTGTGCGGCCGCAATGACAACCTGGATGTACGGCGTCACTGTCGGATTAAACACCCGAAAACAACACTGCAGTTCCGACAGAGAAGTTTTAAACTACCAGTCCCGCTTCAGTCAGTGTTTGTTCAGTCAGAGAGCTCGCAATGGGATCGGGGCACTTGCTGTTTTACGTTTAAAACTTGACAGAGAGCATCACCGGCGAAAGTAAACACGATCCTAATTGAGGGAATCCGCAGCATCGCAGGACTGATGAAACAGCACTTAGGTCTAATTGTGATTACCGCGGCGGCGGCGGCAGCGGCGGTGTATATTTTTCCAGCATTTCTGCTAGAAAACTCTTCAGAATAGGCAAGGGTTCACTCGATTTCCATCACAGAACTATCCCGTAGAGCCGCCTCTGCCTCCACCCAAAGTCTGTGTAAACCATCACATCGCGATGTCAGAGTGACATGACAGCGGGACACACAGAGTCTCGGTGTTTAATCATAGTGTCAGATTGACATCCTCACCGAAGAGAATCCCACTGCTAATCGGCCGGTCAGGAGAGGTTCAAGCCGAACCGTTGCGGGTTCAGTGTGAGGGTATGTCTACGATGATAATAATAATAATAACAGACACCACAGTGATGTATATAATAACAGCACGCACTCTACTACACTGCACTACACTACACTACACACGCCACCGCAGGGCACTTTACAACGGCCACTTTTTTCTCTCGCCCGCAATCACCCAGGGCCCGCAACTCTCACACTCTCTTATCGCCGCTATCCGTGAAAGTGATCCTCACAGATCGTCACTCCGTCGACGAGGCGAAATGATAATGGCAGCGCAATCTAAAAAAGACCCGAGCTTTCGCGCCCCTGCAGATCGCAAAATGATGGGCCCGTGAGGTTCTGGCAATAAACGCCTCGGCAAAAGCAGAGCTTTTTTCTTCTTCTTTTTTTCTTCTTCTTCTTCTTCTTCTTCTTTTTTTTTTTTTTTTTTTTCCTCCTTCTTTCGCCGCCGCTGCTAACAACTTCTAACAAGGGGATCACTATCACCGTTTTACCTCTCACCCACTCCGCCTAAATGGAGAGGAGGAGCCCCCCTACCTTCATCCATCTTCTCACATTACCGCTTCCCGGCAGGCGGCGCCACCCTCGCTCGCGCGGAGATGCGGGTCACCTGACCCCAGCCTCGTTTTCTGATTGGGTCGCGTTAATTGCTCCGCGTCCCGTCGCGCGCGCTTGACGTGAAATTGACACGAAGCCCCACCCCGTCGGCGGTCGCGGAGAGTATTGGCGGAAAGGGGACCCGGTAGGGGGCCGGGAGTGACAGGGTGAGATTAATTATGATTGATGAAATTGAGTCCTGCCCGCACAAATTGAGGTTGTAGCCTTTTGCCCGCCGTCATGTTTGGGACAGGGGGGTGGGAGGTTAGTGTGGGGAGAGAGAGGAAGCGGGACGGGCCGGGTGAGGGATGGTGGGGTGGGGTGGGGTGGGGGAGGGGGGTAGTCAAAAGAGTGGGGCTAGGGAGGTAGGGAGGGAGGGTGAGGGAGGAGGGAAGGGCAGGTTGACTCAGTGATTACTAACTGTGACAGCTTTGTTATTAAGTTTTCTGCGTGGTCAGACATAATATTAAATTTGGTTTGCTTTTCGTTGCTGGGCGAACTGTGCTTTATTCCGTTCACGGCATAGATTAGTTTTTTTTCTTCTCTTTTCCATAGCGGTTACAGGTCTTGGTATTTGCAAATGCACTCAGTATAGCATCAGCTGTGTCTTATATCAGACGGAATTGTTATCCAAGCGCTAATGGTATAGCAAATAATCAAACTGGTATTTGCAACTGCACTATAGCGTCACTTGTGTCTTATATCAGGCGAATTGTTATCCAAGCGCTAGTGATACAGCAAATAATACTAGTTGCTATTTTGCAACTGCACTATAACCTCAGTTGTATCTCCCGTATACTGTGGTCTCAGGCGAATCGTTATCCAAGCGCTAGTCAATGAGTGATATGTTGGTATACGCAAATAGTACCCCGTTTCTTGTATCAGGCGAATCGTTATCCAAGCGCCAGTCAGTGGGATATTGGTATACGCAAATAGTGCTCCCTGTCTCGTATCAGGCGAATCGTTATTCAAGCGCTAGTGGTATGTTGATACCAACATACCGCTAGCGCTTAGTGCAAATAGCAAATAGTGCAAATAGCAAATAGTGCTACGTGTCTCGTATCAGGTGAATCGTTACCCAAGCGCTAGGGGTATAGTGCAGCTGCTCTATAGCATCAGTTGTGTCTCGTATCAACTGAATTATTATCCAAGCGCTAATGACATTAGAAGAAGAAGAAGAAGAAGTGGTATGGCGAATAGTGGTATTTTCAACTGCACGATAGCATCAGTTGTGTCTCATATCAATCGCATCGTGATCCAAGCGCTAATGATGATACAAAAAGTGATATTTTCAACTGCACTATAGCATCAGTTGTGTCTCATATCAGTCGAATCGTGATCCAAGCGCTAATGACAATACAAACAGTGGTAATTTCAACTGCACTATAGCATCAGTTTCGTCTCGTCAGTATCAGGTGAATCATTATCCAAGCGCTAATGATGTGACAGGTATTTTCAACTTCGCTATAGCATCAGTTGTGTCCGGTAATTATCAGTCGAATCGTGTTGCAAGTGCCGCTTGATTGATCGCTCATCGTGCATATGGAAATCAACAGAAGGTTTCAGCAATGGGAGAGAGTTTGGTTCAGCCAGCAGGAAATCCGCATTAGGCTGATACTCGATGAATCTGGTATTGAATGAGACATTACAATGGCTCTCATCGCTGTTCATCTTAATGTCAGCCGGTTTGGCCTAGCGGTAAGGCGTTAGGCTGGTACCGTGAATTTGACATTAAAATGGCTCTCATCGCTGTTCATCTTAATGTGAGCAGGTTTGGTCTAGCGGTAAGGCGTCAGGTCACATTTTACGTCACATAATATTCATTACATCACACCTATTACACGTCATTGTCATGCCAACAATCTTCCAAGCACTGAACAAGCGACAACAGCTCAACCAAAAACGGATGTTGCGCTCTCATTTTTCAGTCGTTTTTAACCGTTTATCTGTTGTTTCATTGTCGTTCTGTGGCTTGACAAAGGGAATTTCCCCAAAAAATTGCGTATTGAGTATCCGTGTCATAATAAATAAGCGTTCTTTTGAACCTTTTTGTGTTTGGCAAGGCGTCAGGCTGGTAAGCAGAGGGACCTCGGTTCGATTCCGCTTCGGCTCTCCTTTCTCTTCAAAAGTTGTGGTCTGTGGACACTGTCTCGTGACTTTGTCCCTCACGATTAATGAAACATTAAAAAATGGCTCTCATCGCTGCCCATCTCAGTTAATGCAGGAGTCATTCTGGTGGTGACACTGTAGCGATAGGTATATAACCTATCCCCCCCCCCCCCCCCCACCCCCACCCCTCCCCCCAGACAGACAGACAGGCAGGCAGGCAGGCAGGCAGGCAGGCAGGCTGGCAGGCGTTAACATGTAGACTACAAGACGATTGTATGGATGCAAAGCAAACACATAAGTTAGAACTGAGAAGGAAGAGGCAGACAAAATTAGTACTGAGGAAAGAGGAAGCGATCGTGCAGCTGAAAGAATGAAAGTTCTGACAGACGTAAAATAACCAGATTAACCCTTACAGCGCCTGTGTCACAATACTGTGCCCACTAAGCTTCCCGCCGATGTCACAGTTATGTGCCCAAATCAGGAGACTGTTTTGTTTCATTTTTATAATGAAAGAAGTTCAACGACACTAAACTGATGAAAACGAGAACCATTTTACATTATTCTGCACAGAAAAAAATTGCAAGTGAACTGGTTCAGAAATAGAGAAGTTACGGGCGTTTAAAGACAGTAACTGTACGTTTGGTGCCAGAGTCAGAAAAAGAAAAGAAAAAAACACACGCTGGCGCCAGGAGCTGCTGCATTCCAGAACTGCTGGCGCTGAAAGGGTTAATAATGAACGGAATGACGGCTTAACAATTTAACAACAAATGGATGAATATTATTTTATAAACATGACTGTAATAATAATAATAATAATAATAGCGGCGTCCTAGATCATCCTTTCTCAAATGAGCCCTATGCGTGTACATTCCATAGTCAAACACACACACACACACACACGCACACACACACACACACACACACACACACAACACACACACACACACACACACACACACACACCACACACACACACACACACACACACACACACACACACAGGACTGCTGCATTCCAAACTGCTGGCGCTGAACAGGGTTAATAATGAACGGAATGACGGCAACACATTTAACACACAACATGGATAATCATTTTAAACACACTGTAAACAATAAACGCGTCCTAGATCATCCTCCAAATGACCACTATGCGTTACATCACAACACACACACACACACACACACACGCACGCACGCACGCACGCACACGCACGCACGCACGCACTGCACACGCACGCACGCACGCACGCACACAGCACACACACCACCACACACACACACATCACACACACACACACACACACACACACACACACACACACACACACACACACAGCACCACCACCACCACACCACCACAGCACGCATGCACTCACACGCACGCACGCACGCACGCACACACACACACACATCTATAAAAGACATCAAAACACACAATATTTATGTATTCATGTTTTATTTTACAGTATAGAAAATACAATGTCTCTTGAAAAAATAAGCACAATCAATGCACATTATGGGATTTGAACATTTCTGGCAATAAATGACAATACAACGTAACTTTAAACTATTACACTTGGTTGTTTTTTGGGGTGGGTTTGGGTTTGTTTGTTTTTTGTTTGTTTTTCAAACATGATTGTATTCATGTTTCATGTTTACATTCATACAAAAAATTAACAAAAAGCAAAAAAACTAAAACAAACAAAACAACAACAACAACAACAATGCATCTTGGAAAATAAACACAATCAGTATACATTATTGGTTTTGAATGTTTGTGGTAATAAATGACTATACATCGTAACGTTAAACTATAAGCCTTTTTTCTTTTCTTTTTTCTTTTTAATTGACTGTTTTCTTGCTTCATGTTTACAGTCATTAAAAATACAATGCATCTTGAAAGATAAGCACAGTCAATACACATTATCCTTGAGACACAAATAACACATGGTTTTCAAGTTCTTTTTCATTGTTTTCATGAGAAACGACTGGTTTGTTTGTTAGATGACACACACATGCTTCTCAAGTTCATAATTTTCATGCAGAAAAGGGTAGGTCGTTCTGTGGCTTTGACATACGCAATTTCTGTCGAAAATTGGTACATTTATTTTTCAGGCGTTGGTTCCTTTAAAAATAGTTCATACTTAATCTCCTGGAGTTTTTAGTTTTCACTGCAGAGTTGATCAGTCAATGTCTTTTCTTTTTCACTGATTTCTTTGTTTATTTTCATGTTGTGCGTATAACCGCTGTGGGTTAGTTTTAGTTTTTAGTTGCGTTTTGGTGACTTGCGTTTCGACATGGTATGGAGTAATTAATAATAATAATAATAATGTACATTTATCATGCGCTCATCAACGCCCTGAGCGCTCACATGGTACATATTAACCTACATATGATATTCTATACACATGTATAGCATAGTCCTACCAAAACAATTTACATAAAGTAACGCACTACACACACACACACACACACACACCACACACACACACACACACACACCACACACACACAAACACACACACACACACACACACACACACACACACACACACACACACACACACACACACACACACACACACACACACACACACACACACACACACACACACACACACACACACACACACACACACACACACACACACACACACACACAACACACACACACACACACACACACACACACACAACACACACACACACACACACACACACACACACACACCACACACACACACACACACACACACACACACACACACACACACACACACACACACACACACACACACACACACACACACACACACACACACACACACACACACACACACACACACACACACACACACACACACACAACCACACACACACACAACACACACACACACACACACACACTAACAAACACGACAATGACTTAGCATGAAACGTACTGATTTAGTAGAGGAATACTTGAGAGAGAAGTTTTCAGTTTGGCTTTAAAAGATGACAGGGTTGAGCAGTGTCTTGTGAGAGTGAATTCCAAATGTGGGGTCCAAAGCAAGAGAAGGTGCGGAAGCCATGAGTCTTGCGTTTGTATTGTTGGATTTCCAGCATGCGGGTGTCAGAAGAAGAGCGTAGTGTACGAGATGGAGTGTAGACATGCAGCAGTTCAGAAAGGTAAGCAGGACCAGAACCATTTATAGCACTGAAACACATACAAAGCGACTTTATACCTAATACGTTCTGAAATAAATGGGAAGCCAGTGCAGTTTTTTTCCAGGAGAGGTGTTGAGTGGTGGTGACGGGGTGCCAAGAGAACAAGTCTTGCAGCGAAGTTCTGAATTTTCTGGAGAGGCTGGATGACAGAATTAGGTGTACCCATGAGGAGACAGTTGCAGTAGTCAAGCCGTGAAAGGATATAGGAAGTAACAAGAGTCTTGGTTGCGTCTTCAGTGAGAAACCTGCGGATTGAACTAATGCGTTTAAGCTCGAAATAAACAGTTTGGCAGATTTTTATGACGTGCTTCTTCATGGACAGTTTTGAGTCAAGAATGAATCCATGGTTCCTGGCAGAATCAGAGAAGGGGATGTTGAGAGAGCCAAGAGTAATCGAGTCAGGGAGGGGAACGGTAGAAGGTTTCAAGGAAGACGAAAAGGGAAAGAGAAGAGCTTCTGTTTTTGTCGTCGTTCAGTTTGAGCTGATTTTCCGTCATCCATGTTTTCATGTCGTCTGTGCATGCATTGAGTTCTTTGGTGATTACTATGAATAATGTGTGATTCGTCTTCCTTGGGTGGCCGTGTGTGGTTGATTGACTGGACTTAGAAATCCAAGATCCGAACACATAAACGGTGAAAAGAACGCTACTTTCATAGGACAATACATGTGCGAATTTTCAGGGTAAGCCCAATTTTTGTGTAAAAATCCAAGAACTCACTTTTCAGTCATTGACTGAGTTTGACTTTGCGGATGCTCACACTAAAAATTAAAGGCCTTAACAGATTTCTCCTTTAAACAATTACACAAACAATTCAATCTCTATCCACACACACAGTCACAGAAACAAAAACAATATTAGCAGATACCCCCTCAACACCCTAAAGCAAACCGATCCTCCGTTCGGGTATTTCCGTGACCGCTCGGCACGCTTCGGTATTACTCGCCACGCGCATCGCCGCAGCGCACCAGGAGTCGGCACGTTTGAAGTTGGCCGAGGCGATCATCTAATCCTCTGACGAGTTTAGCCGGCACGATTCGTTGACAAACTGGAGTTGGGGTAGGAGAGAAGTAGGCGTGGTCTGTCTGAGAGCTAGGCAATCCGTCTTAGACTTTGGGACGCCGAAATAAGGATGGGTTACGAGTACGTTGAGCGGTGAATTACGAAAATTTGCATATTGACGTCGTCTGCTTGCTTGGCACTCTTGGAAAGTATTGTCGTTTGATAACGTACGGAGGGCAAAATCGTTGACATCTCTCTCTCTCTCTCTCTCTCCTCTCTCTCTCTCTCTCTCTCTCTCTCTCTCTCTCTCTCTCTCTATTTGCAGTCTTTCTTGTTTGTATTGTTTATTGCTGTTGCTACCATTGTCATGCTAAATCGTAATATAGGACTAAATCTGCTTTTTTGTTTGTGTGATTATTATGATTCTTCTTCTTCTTCTTCTTCTTCTTCTTCTTCTACTACTACTACTACTACTACTACTACTACTGCTACTGCTGCTGCTGCTGCTGCTGCTGCTGCTGCTCCTCCTCCACCTCCTCCTCCTCCGAGTCTTTCGTCTACTACTACTACTACTACTACTACCGTTGCTATTGCTGCTTCTACTTATCCTCTTCCTTCTTCTCTGTTCTTCTCAGTTCTTCTTTTTCTCCTTCTTCTCCTCCTCCTCCTTCTCCTTCTCAAGTTCTTCTCTTCTTCGTCCACAAAACTCGTCCACCGTATTGGAAAGGAGAAGAGCAACAACCCCCCAAAAAAGAGACTAAAATCAAAACAGCCGCCTCCACCCCACACTCCGAGCATCGCTTTCCGGCACATTCCTCCAAACTCTGCCAGATTTAGTTACGCCACTGAAGGGGCACTC
The DNA here is from genome assembly GCA_018857735.1 of Alviniconcha marisindica. NCBI lineage: Eukaryota > Metazoa > Mollusca > Gastropoda > Provannidae > Alviniconcha > Alviniconcha marisindica. Next base: position 126,503 of record JABMCL010003436.1, read on the forward strand.
TTTATCTCCGCGCAGCTGTCCAGCGACGCGGTCAGCGCCCTCCGAAAGGTTTGGGTAATGATATGACTGTGGGAGCAGCCTAGCGCCCAAGCATCCACGTAAACATGAGGCGCATCCACCCCTGGTAAAGAAAAAGAGTTCCGTCTCGATTCAAACGACTGTGGTTTTATATGTGCTGGTGTAAACTTTGTTGGCGGCTATAAAGGACAATCCTTGTTTTATTTCAGTTGTTTGTAACAAACTTACTACTGTTTGAGCACCAACAAAAAACTGCTCGTTAGCTGACAGTTTTTCTGGACCATATGGCGTAACTAAATACGGCAGTGGTTGAAGGAAGGATGTCGTAAACCAGTGCTTGGAGTTTGCCTCCACCCCTGTCCCACCCCACCTCACCACAACCACCATACAACCCCCCCCCCCCTCCCACCACCCCATCAACGCTCCTCCCCCCCCCCCCCCCCCCCCCCCCCCCCCCCCACCTGCCTCTACTTCCTCCCAGCCCAGTCTAGCCCCACCCCAGATGGACGAAATGCTATTGACGGGTAGTTACCAGCCTGCTAAACGTTACAGACGATGTCAAGCGGTGTGATTTACTGACGGCGTTGCCGACAAAGGAGCAGATTGGCAGCGTCATTATCTACCCGACATGGAGTCCGCTGCACGTCATGGTCATTAGCTGACGGAGCTGGTGGCGGCTGTGGAGGTGTTTTGGGTCTGTGCCTACCTAGCCCAGAAAGAAGCTGTACGTGGCAGAGTGGTCCACGCACGACCTGCACCATTGGGCGGTTCAGTGAAGCTGGTTTGCACGAGTGAATTCCCTTTGTAATCTTTCGCGCACGAAGTCGTGAGAGGTCGCAGCGTCACTTCCGGGCCGATTTCCGCTTAGTAGGCCTTGCTTCATGCTGAGTATAAAAATGGAAGTTGAACCTAGATTTGCGAAGACAGGGTTCCAGGCGAGATTAAAAGATCAAGAGATCTTAGAGGAAGGAGGTGGAGCTGGACCCTCAACTTAGCCCAGAAGAGATCATGATAGGGAGGGGGAGCTGGGCTAAGAAAGCTGGACTTCCTTTGCTTGAGTTGTCCAAGTTGTTCGTCAGCAGCAGTGCAACGGACATTGTCTTTGTGACTCTGGTCAAGCACAGCAGTTGAAACAGCAATTGCGCAGTGCACAAGTCGCTGGGCAATGGCGAGGGGACACCGCCCTAACACTTCCATTGTTCTGGCGGCGGTCCACGGTCTCTCCTGTCTTTTTCGGGCGGTTTCCGCGGTCGAGCCTTCACTCTGTCGGCCCCTTCCCACTCTGTCCCCGTTCCTAATAGGCCATCTCGCCTCCGTGGACGTAAAGCAACAAGAAAGAAGGAAGTAGAATTGCGAAGCAGTACAAATGCCACCACGGTTGCAGTTGCAAAAAATTACCGGCGAAAGCTGATGGAGGGTGGAAAAAAGTGTCTTTGCGTCGTGTTTTGGCTGACCAGAAGATCGCGAGCTCTTGGAAAAAAATGCGTTTCGGGGCATCCTATAGCAAGAGCAACAAGTTATTGCTTGTTGCCAGACACATTCTGACTACGGGCCTCCAAAAATGTCTTTAAAGCTGGCAGTGTAAAATTCGCAAATTCACTGTCACCGCCTTCCATTGTGAAGAAAGTACGCACCGGAAGTAAAAGCAGCCAAGGGACTTAAGCGATGCCGGGCAAAAGTCAAGGGAGTTAACAACCCCGCCTGAACCGCCCAATAGACCGTTCCCATTTCTAGGGATTTGACAGAGTTGTTCCCCTTTGCTCTAAGCCGGATGTTAATAGCTTGGGGCATTCGGCGAGGCGCGATACTTAAAGTACACTACGGTTATGTTCAGTTAGTTCAAGATGGTATCTATGCGCTCGAGAAAGCCCATACGCGCTCCACCCCGTCTCTCAGAAGTTTCTCCAACGTTGCCTTTGAAACGGTTCCAATGTTCGTCTGATTGACGATGGCCCTCTCTCGTCCTTTCAAGGAAAATCGTCTAACGCTTCCTCTTTCGACGCCTCTCTCCACCAGGCGATTGATGGTGTGATTTCCTTGGCTTTGTGCCCGCAGGTAGTGTCTCAAGCTTCTCAACACTTCAGATCTTCCGAGAGGCAAGCCACTTGTGAGGGTTACTTTGACCGCCAGTCTATCTGCTCGGTTGTTTCCCTTGACTCCGGCATGTCCAGGGCAGCACACCCACAGGAGTTTTCGAAAGTGGATGTTAACCAGGGAGTAGACTACACATTACTAGTGATAGTTGTTGCTACAGGTCCTAGCGTTTCTAGTGGCAGGGTTCTGGTGGTCTCCCGTTAGAGTGGATAAACCATGGGTCTATGTCAGTGCGAGTCCGTGGGACAGGCAGATCGAAAAAGTAACGAGGATGTACCTCTGGTGGAGTTTATATACCTTGTATTTACACGCATACCAGGTGAGAGTTACCGTAGTTGGTTGAAGTGTTGCTTTACGTCCACAGAAACCGTAGGTTTATTAGGGACGGGAGCCCAGGACGTCCACCTCGACTTTCACACAGCTCCTGAGCTCTCAGAGTTACCGTAGGCGACTCAGGTCTTTGCTGTTGTACTTAACGATGAATATCTCCCCGGTGTGTTGATTCTAGAGAGATCGAAGTTTGTACAGCCAAGCAGCTGCTATAGCTACGTGTACGGTCTTTGGAGAGGTCTAGATTATTGTTATTATGTTGATTTGTTTTTTAAATGCAGAGTTAGAGTTAAAAATTAGAGTTCGGGTTGGTTCTCTATCTCTGTCTCTGTCTGTCTGTCTCTGTCTGTCTCTCTGTCTGTCTCTGTCTCTCTGTCTCTGTCTCTCTCTTCCTCTCTCTCTCTCTCTCTCTCTCTTTGTCAGTCTCTCCTTTCTCTATCTCTGTCTCTCTCTGTCTCTGTCTTTCTGTCTTTCTGTCTGTCTGTCTGTCTGCCTGCCTGCCTGCCTGCCTGTCTGCCTGCCAGCCTGTCTCTCTCTGTCTGTCTGTCTGTCTGTCTGTCTGTCTGTCTGTCTGTCTGTCTGTCTCTCTCTCTCTCTCTCTCTCTCTCTCTCTCTCTCTCTCTCTCTCTCTCTCTCTCTCTCTCTCTCTCTCTCCCTCCTTCCTTCCGTCCCTCCCTTTCCCCCTCTCTCTTTCCTCCACCCCATTTGTCACAGCCCACCCCTAACCCCCTCCTCTCATCCAAACTATAAAGTGACAACAAATTTAGCGGCCAAGGCGGAGGACGTTAAAATGAGAAATCCAGCAAACCCAGCAAAAGCGCAAGAGTATCAAATTCTTTATTAGCTCTCATTCGATTAGGAACACTCCCGCTGGCAAATTGGTTTGAACTTGATTTGATTGACGAAAAGGAAATCTGTGTTGCAGTTTGTGTTCGAAGTTTTGGATTTTTCTTTGAATTGATTTGTATTTATCTAAGAAAGTTTTTATCCGATTCGGGTATCCCTTTTTTTTCTTCTTACTTAAATTTGGGATGATTCATTGGCTGCACGTCATTTTGGTTTGGTCGGAAAGTATTTCATTTATTTTTTCCAGTTCCCCCCCCCCCCCCCCATCTCAATATATCAGTCTTTATATCATTGTATATACAGATAACCATTAAGCAAACATGATGCTTAATGTCCACAGAAACCATAAGGCTTATTAGGGACGGGGAGAAGGTGGGGAAGGGATATGGAGGTGGGGGAAGAGGAAGATTATATTCCTGTCGCTACACTGTCACCGCCAGAATGACTCCTGCACTACGATGGGCAGCGACGAGAGCCATTTTAATTTTGTGTTGTTGTTGATTGTGAGGGACAAAGTCATCAGACATGTCCACAGACCACAACCTTTGAAGAGAAAGGAGAGCCGAAGCGGATTCGAACCGAGGTCCCTCTGCTTACCAGCCTAACGCCTTACCGCTAGGCCAAGCCGGCTCACGATAACCATTTTCATGCTGATGATGAGTGAGGAGGAGGAGCTTACTGTCCTCGGATGTCGGGTTGACATATCAGGGACAAGCTGAGACCAATGCGTGAGCATGGTTCAATAGTGCTACACATCCACGGAAACCATGAGGCTCGTTAGGACGGACAGCCCAGGACGGCCCCCTCGACTCTCACACAGCTCCTGAACTATGACCATTTTCACGCAAGTAAGTAAACATGTCTTCCACAGAAACCATAAGGCTTATTAGGGACGAGGAGAATGGGGGGAAGGGGGTATGGAGGTGGGGGAAAAGGGAGAGTATATACCTATCGCTACAACTGTCACCACCAGAATGATTCCTGCATTAAGATGGGCAGCGATGAGAGCCAGTTTAATGTTTCAGTAGGAAGTGATGGACAAAGTCACAAGACTGTCCACAAACCACAAGCTTTCTGAAGAGAAAGGAGAGCCGAAGCGGTATCGAACCGAGGTCCTTCCGCTTACCAGCCTAACGCCTTACCACTAGGCCAAACCGGCTCACCATTTTCACGCGGGTTTCTTTTACAGAATACGAGGAAACGGATTTTCAAGAAGGATGGGTGTTGACTGGCGACAAACCTCCAGCTTCGACAGCTGTGCCTTCTTCATGCGTAAAAGAAAAGTTATATATAGACACACAGAGAGCGTAATTATAAAATAGAATGTTTTGTAAGTTATTGCTCATCGCTGATGATGACAGATACTGTCGACACTTTGGTCGCCATCATTCATTGTGTTTTAATGACCACATTCTCCTCTTTCGTTTCTATAGTTTGTTTTCTCTGTCTCTCTGTCTCTGTCTCTCTGTCTCTGTCTGTCTCTGTCTGTCTGTCTCTCTGTCTCTCTGTCTCTCTGTCTGTGTCTCTCTCTCCCTCTTCTCTCTCTCTCTCCTCTTCTCTCTCTCTCTCTCGTCTGTCTGCATGCGTTTTTCATGTGCCTCAACCCTTTCTCTTCTCTCACTCCCTCTCTCTCTCTCTCTCTCTCACTCTTCTTTCTCATCTCTCTCTCTCTCTCTCTCTCTCTCTCTCTCTCTCTCTCTCTCTCTCTCTCTCTCTCTCTCTCTCTCTTGTAAAGTTTATTTTTATTTTTTATAATTGGTTCTCCATTTTTCTCTCTCTCTCTCTCCATGACATCTTTATACGTTCTCTCTCTCCCCCCCCCCCCCTCTCTCTTTCTCCCTCTTTGTCTCCCCCTTCTCCCCCCCCCCCCCACCCCCTTCCCTCCCTCTCTTTCTCACTCCCCAACAGTCACTCGCTTGGCACTCGCCTGTTTTGTTTTTCGTCGCGATTGTCAACACTCCAGAATACGGCTGACAAACCTTCCGCAAGCACAAGCCAGTATCACATTCACAGCCCTCTTCCCTCCGATCCCCGGCCTTAAAATATTCACAGAGGCGAGTTCAAAGTTGACGCCTTACTCAGCGCAACATTCGACACCGTCGAGTCACCCACCCTCCTCAACAACCCACCTGTCGGCTCTCTTTGATGTCGGCTGGCCAGGTGAGACAGAGGTGGGAGAGACGAACCTCTGGCGACAGGGTCGGGACAAAGTGTCGGCCAGGTAGGCGGGGGGAGGGAGGACTGAGCGGCGTGTTCCGTTTGTGCAGCATGCCTGTGTTTTAATCGCCTGGCATGCAGGCTTCATGAAAGGCCCGTAATGGGGTTAAAGAGGGGGATTTTTTGAGCGTCTCTCGGTACAATAAAGAATCTTGGAAGGAGGTGCGTATTGTTTTGTTTTGGTTGTAGTTTTTTCTCCCTCTTTTTTCTTTTCTCTCTTCTCTCTCTCTCTCTCTCTCTCTCTCTCTCTCTCTCCTCTCTCTTCTCTCTCTCGTCTCTCTCTCCTCTCTCTCTCTCTCTCTCTCTCTCTTTCTCTTCTCTTTTCTCTACTTCTTTCTTCTTCTCTCTCTCTCCTTTTCTCTCTCTCTCTCTCTCTCTCTTCTCTCTCTCTCTCTCTCTCTCTCTTCTCTCTCTCTCTCTCTCTCTCTCTTGTTGTTTGTTTGTTTGTCTTCTTCTTCTTCTTCTTCTTCTTCTTCTTCTTCTTTTCTCTCTCTCTCTCTCTCTCTCTCTCTCTCTCTCTCTCTCTCTCTCTCTCTCTCTCTCTCTCTCTCTCTCTCTCTCTCTCTCTCTCTGTTTCTTTCTTCTTCTTCTTCTTCTTCTTCTTCTTCTTCTTCTTCTTCTTCTTCTTCTTTGGGAGAATTTTATAAAAGAGCCTATTTAACTGAATGATCAACTTTAACTGAGATGATCATCTGTAGCAATTTATTTTTTGTGCATAGGCCGATGTAATTAATCTCCCCCTTTTCCCACTTCTCCCATCACTCAACAACTACGCAAAGAGCAAAGACAGACAAGGAAACAAACACAGCATTAAAAGAACAAACAAAAAATGTGACAGCTAACTCTATACCAGCCACAAACAAAATAAAACAGGGTTCTAGAACGGGGACAGGTTTTCAATGATTAACAGCCAAAAAGCTAAAAGGTTGCAACAACAAACAGTTCCTTTTATTCCCCCGTACTCTCCTCAGAAATCTGTTTGTGTCTGTCCCTCTGCTTTTCTCTCTGTCTCTGTCTCTCTGTGTTTCTTTCTGTGTGTGTGTGTGTGTCTCTCTCTCTCTCTCTCTCTCTCTCTCTCTCTCTCTCTCTCTCTCTCTCTCTCTTCCCCCTCTCTCTCTCTCTCCCCCTCCATCCCACACACCCCGAGGAAAGTGAAAAAGACAATCTAAAAGATCGACAGGTTCTGCCTTACCAGCGTGTCACTTTGGTACGTCGTCCGCCAGCTCTCTATCGACCAGTTCCGCCTTTCTCCTGTTCCCGTCACGTGACCCCACTAGCAATGGCGACATCCTGTCGATTTTCAATCGCTCTAAATGCGGGCGACATTACCTCGCCATCAAAATAATCACGTGGAAAAAGCGGGGAACATTTTATTGGCAAGGGCAGGCGCATCTCGGGACTGAGCGCGCGAGACTATTAATTTTACAAATCCTTTCATCAAGACGGCCTCTCACTCAGCTGGTTAATTAAGCTAGGCCGGAAACGCGGGGCATTATGGGAGCAGAGGTGCAGTAGTGGTTAAAACTGACGCGCACTTCCGGGCAGCTCGCACGCGTATAAACAGCGGTGCGAATGTGCTGTAAGGAAGGCTGTGTGGCGGTTTTCAAAGGAGCAGGTGACAATTGTGGTTCTGGAAAACTGTCTGGCCAAATTTGCTCTTCTCACGGCTCGTGACTGGTTTGATTAAATGATTCTTTACATTCGACCACAGCCGTGCCTACCCCTTCACCCTTCACCCCCCCCCCCCCCCCCTCCACCCCCCCCCCCCCCCCCCCCCCCCCCCCCATCTTCCTCCCCCTTGTGTGTGTGCTGGTGTGTGTGTGGTGTGTGGTGTGTGTGTTGTGTCGTGTGTGTGTGTGTGTGTGTGTGGTGTGTGTGTGTGTGTGTGTGTGTGTGTGTGTGTGTGTGTGTGTGTGTGTGTGTGTGTGGTGTGTGCGCGTGTGTGTGTGTGTGTGTGGTGTGCGTGTGTGCGTGTGCGTGTGCGTGTCAGTGTGTGGTGTGTGGTGTGTGTGTGCGCGCGCGCGAGCGCGTGTCAGTGTGTGTGTGCGCGCGCGCGTGCGTGTGTGTGTGCGTGTGTGTATGTGCGTGCGTGCGCGGGCGCGCTTAGAGTAACCACTACGGACAAGATTTTGCGCTTTTTTATTATTTAGTAGTAGTAGTTGTAGTATCATAATTATTATTAGTAGTAGTAGTATTTTTGTTGTTGTTGTTACTTTTAAACGTCTATTCATTTAACCCTCTGTTTGGTGGGGAATTTGTACTGCCGGTTCTACATCCTTTCAAGAATGGTCCTAAACCAAAAAAAACAAAAACAAAAAAACAGAAACAAGAATGACTGCTAGAGTTCTGAAACAAGATTCAAACACATTAAATGTTCAAAAGAACGCCATTTATTATGATAAAGCACAGTATGCGAATTTTCGGGGTAAGCCCCTTTTTCAAGCTACAAAGCAACGCTTAAATGTAGGATACTTACCTGCTTTTGGTTAAGCTGTTTTGTTATGTTGTTTTGATGTCCAGTGAAAGTGCCAAAGAGAGTCTTAGCAAAACTAGAAACACGACTAATTTTAAGAGATTTGTTTCTCATAGGTGGTGCACAAAATATATTGGAACTCTTTTCACGTAAGTGATAATATTAGACTTATCTTACAATTTCAAGATAACAACAAATGTCATACGTCAGCGAGTTGCACTAAAATAAAAACACACCTCTAGAAATAAACAAAATGTACACAAAACAATCTCGATAATAACAATAATAATAATAACTGTACATTTATCATGCGCTCATCAACGTCCTGAGCGCTTACATCATACATATTAACCTAAGTAAGTAAACATGGTTTAAAGTCACAGAAACCGTAGGCAGTCTACGAAAAAATGGGGGGGGGGTTATATATGGCCTACCACACTGACACACCACAAGACTCTGCATCACAGACACATGACACCCTTTTAACAGTAGGATGAGGACAACACACAAGACATCCACAACCACAACCAAAGATATTACACACACAAGGACACCACCACATTTCACACACACACACACACACACACACACACACACACACACACACACACACACACACACACACACACACACACACACACACACCACACACACACACACACACACACACACACACACCACACACACACACACACACACACACACACACACACACACACAATGACTGTAGCAGAAACTGGGTATTGCATTAAATGGTCAGTACCACATCACTCCCTATGTCAGTCTGGACTTCCCAGTCCACTTTATTTAATTTTTTTATCAACAGCAGGCTGAATGAACCTGTGTGTGAACAAGCGTTACTCATAATTATACCATACACTGTAAACCGGCACAAAATCAGGTAGCCTACAGCCTAAAAAAACCCCACACACAAAAAACACACCCCCAAAAAAACACAAACAAACCACAAAACCAAAAAAACAAAATAATAGCTCTAATATGATATACCCTAAAAATTTTTCGAGCTCGCGGCGCGTACATTTCAACACGACATCTCATGACCTACAAATGCGGGAATTTTTGGGCCCACCAATAGGAAATCGCTACAAGAAAGACAGAGGATTCGCGAGGGGAGGCGGCGGGGGGGGGGTTGGGGTCAGTTGGCGGGAAAAAACCTTAGGAAAGGGCGGGGGGGAGGGGGGGTGGGGGCGGGGTATTGGTTTCCTTGACTTTATTTTTAGTTATTTTTTTAAAACCCTGCTTTGAATGTTAAAGCCAGGTTCAATGTTGCTTTACGTCCAAAACCAAAAAGGACGGTGGGAGGCGGGAGCCCAAGGGCGGGCCACCCCGACTTTCCCCAAAAAGCTCTGAGCTTTGGGTTTCTCCTAATGTTGCTTTACGTCCACAGAGACCATAAGGGCTATTAGGGACGGGAGCCCAGGACGGCCCCCCGACTTCCACACAGCTTCTGGGCTCTGTTCTCTAATGTTGCTTTACGTACACAGAGAGACTAGCCCAGGACGGCCACCTCGACTTTCACACAGCTCCTGAACTCAATTCTTCAAATGTTGCTTTACGTCCACAGAGACCATAAGGACTATTAGGGACGGGGAGCCCAGGACGTCCACCTCGACTTTCACACAGCTCCAGAGCTCTGAGACGGGGAGCCGGAGGGGGGGTGGGGGGGGGGGGGGAGAATAGAGAGACAGACAGACAGACAGACAGACAGATGACATACGTACGCATTTACACAACCGCACTGTCAGACATACAAACACTATAATGATACAAAACCTGACAAACGCTGTAAGTCATTCAGCTCTGAACAAATTCACGCACTAACTACATAGATAACAAATAAAATGTGGAGGGGGAGAAGGAGGGGGACAAATGAGGGGTAGGGTGGCAAGAAGGGGGTAGAGGATGCAAGGAGCGGGGTGCATGGAGTAAGGCGGGGTGGTGGGTGGCCGGGGGGGGGGGGGGGGGGGTGCAAGGACGGTAGACCGCAAAGACGGTCCTCTCGTAAACCCAGCACACGGCCGGTAGTGTCGGAGGCCCAGAACACTAAATGATAAAACCACAACTCCGACTTGAAACGACACCGAGCAAAATGATGGAGGTAGCGTTACGTCGTGAATGCCGGAGTGAAAACTGCTCTCCACTCGTCCCAGCCGGCGACGGCAGGGGACATAATCTGTTAACTGTATCGACTCCGAGACGAAGAAGAAAAAAAGAAACGAAAAAAAAGAAGAAGAAAAAAAGCACTCGACAATTGTCGGATCGAGGGCGTCTAATTTGCATAATACAGCGATTGGTTGAAAGCCATAAAGTACAGCCGGCGACAGCTAATTACAATGCAATGGAAACAGTCAAGTGCATGCAGCGAGAGCCGGTTTGGCCTAGCGGTAAGGCGTCAGGCTGGTAAGCAGAGGGACCTCGGTTCGAATCCGCTTCGGCTCTCCTTTCTTTTCAAAAGTTGTGTCTGTGGACACTGTCTTGTGACTTTGTCCGTCACAGCTAATGAAACATTAAAATGGCTCTCATCGCTGCCCATCCAAATGCAGGAGTCATTCTCGTGGTGACAGTGTAGAGTTAGGTATACGATCTCCCCCCCCCCCTCCCCCCTTCCCCCACCTCCATACCCCCTTCTTCCCCCTCTACCCGTCCCTAATAAGCCTTATGGTTTGTATGGACATTAAGCATCCTCTTTGCCATGTTTACCAGAAGGGCAGAGACGTCTCTTTTGCCTTTTCTCTCTGGTGAGTCGGATTGGCCCAGCGGTTAAGCGTGAAAACCTCGGTTCGATTCTGCTTCGGTTTTCATTTCTCTGTCCAGTTCAATTTTGCTTTAAGTCCGGAGAGACCGTATTAAGGACTGTTATGGACGGGAGCCCAGGACGGCCACCTCGACCATCACACAGCTCCTGGGTTCTGTCTTTTCTCTTCAGAGGTTGAGGTTCATATTATGGACACTGTCGTTGTGACTTTGCTCCTCGCAATTAATGAAATATTAAAAACGGT
>JABMCL010003436.1:140000-142500 GCA_018857735.1 Alviniconcha marisindica
CGTGAACGTTTCCTATGTCGGGAAAAAGAAGCAGACAAACAGAAGAAATGGGCTGCCACTTGTGCAATATTATATTTCACAAAATGGCGTTCATTGTCACAGTCAGATTTCTGCTTCGTTTTTTGTTTTGTTTTTGGGTTTTTTGTATTTTTTTGTAAGTAAACATGGTGCTTAACGTCCACAGAAGCCATGAGGCTTATTATGGACGGGGAGAAGGGGCGGGGTGGGGGGGGGGGGGGTATGGAGTTTCGGGAAGAGGGAGATTATATGCCTATCGCCACACTGTCACCACAAGAATGATTCCTGCATTAAGATGGGCAGCGATGAGAGCCATTTTAATATTTGAGTAGGAAGTGATGGACAAAGTCACAAGACAGTGTCCACAAACCACAACCTTTCTGAAGAGAAAGGAGACTCGAAGCGGTATCGAACCGTGGTCCTTCCGCTTACTAGCCTAACGCCTTACCGCTAGGCCAAACCGGTATCACTTTTTTTTTTTTTTTTTTTCTTTTTTCTTTTTTGCCACTTATTTTATTACTTAAGCTTTATAAGGGGGTTGGGATGGTTGAGGAGAACGTATCAGAATAAACGTGGTTCCATTGGTCGATTGTTCGAGTTCTACTGGGATGAATACAACAACAACAAAAGTATCAGTGGGTTTCTCATTTAGTTACTTCAGTTGAGTTGTTATCATTCATAGTCGTTTCTGTGGTTCTTAAAGACATGTCAGGAATTATCACAGTAGCTTTAACCAGTGACTGAAACGCTGCATTTCTCTTTCAGTTCAACTTGTGAAATTCTGTCTGATTTGTCCTTTCTTCTGTAATAAGACTGATTGTTCTTTTAGCACTTAACCGCCCAATCCAACACTGTGAGTATGTGTGTGTGTGTGAGGGGTGGGTGGGTGTTTTTGGGTTGTTTTTGTGTGTGTGTGTGTGTATGTGTGTGTGTGTGTGTGTGTGTGTGTGTGTGTGTGTGTGTGTGTGTGTGTGTGTGTGTGTGTGTGTGTGTGTGTGTGTGTGTGTGTGTGTGTGCGCGTGCGTGCGTGCTTGCGTGTGTGTATTTGTGCCAGTGTGTGAGTACTTCCGTGCATGTGTGCGTGTGTATGTGAGCGCGCGCGTGCGTGTGTGCGTACGTGCGTGCGTGCGTGCATGCATTCGTGCGTGCGTGCATGCATTCGTGCGTGCGTGCGTGCGTGCGTGCGTGTGTGTGTGTGTGTTTGTATGGTCATACCACTAACTCATCATGACTAACAATAGCGTACGACAAAAACGAAAAAGACGACCCCCCCCCCCCCCACACACACACACACATACACACCCCCACCACACCCCCAATCACCACACCCCACCCGACCACACCCCCCAAAAAAGGCAACAAATGCCCACAAAAACGTGCTAAGCCACAAACAAAACAAGCAACAAAACTCGACAACACCAACAACAACCCAAACCAATGTGACTGCACCAAGCAGTTTTTATCAGACTCGATCGAACCACAGATAACGCTCAGCCGGATCAATAGTTTGCTTTTTAGGGTGTCAATCAACTCTGACTTTAACCGTAATCATCTGACACTATCCCGAAATCCCAAACCGCCATCATCATCATCATCATCATCATCATCATTATCGTCATCAGTGCAGATCGATTCTGCAGCTAAGTTGTAGTGAATTGACTTCATCGGGCGTGCAAAACGGGAAACAGTTTGTTAGAAATTTCCCTTTTCACTTTATGCACGAGGTTTGTTTGCCGTGGACGCCAAATTGGTGCTACAAAACCTCCTGGCTGGAGACTCCCTGCAGAGTTCACTCCCCTGATCTCCCTACAGACTAGTTCAGTCCACACGTCATTTGTTGGCGCGTCAGAGCTGATTGCCGGGAAGTTGAGTGACGCAATGGAACCGATAATTTGTCTCTTTGTTGACGCTGTTTGTCCTGAGGCTAGTACGCTGCTTGCTGTGTGGTGTTTGCTTCAAAACTACTGTGACTGAGTGGGGGTTTAATTGACGAAGTAAAAAACAAAAAAAGAAGAAGAAAAAGAAGTAGAATAAAATAACTTGTGTCGAAATGCCGTTACTGCTTGACCGAATCCATGTGTTAGCGGGTCTAAATACCGAAGAAGAATACATGAACAACGCATCAAACGATTCAATTAAATCACTGCTCTCACATGCATTACCTCCCTTTCTCTGTCTCCTCTCGGTGTGTGGTGTGTGTGTGTGTGTGCGTGCGTGCGTGCGTGCGTGCGTGCGTGTGTGTGTGTGTGTGTGTGTGTGTGCGCGAGTGCGCTTGTGTGTTTGTGTGTATGTGTGTGCGTGTGTATATGTGTTCGTGGTATGTAGAAATGTCTGACACATGTAACCGGACCCAACTTCGCTTTTTCTCTCTCTCTCTCTCTCACACACACACACACACACACACACACACACACACACACACACACACACACACACACACACACACACACACACACACACACACACACACACACACACACAC
>JABMCL010003436.1:152500-165000 GCA_018857735.1 Alviniconcha marisindica
TTAACTCCCTTGTAAGTAAACATGGTGCCTAACGTCCACAGAAACCGTACGGCTTATTAGAGACGGGGAGAAAGAAAGGGGGAAGGGGTTAAGGGGGTGGGCGGGGGGGCATTTTGTGAATATTATTACGGGTAGCTATAAACATTTACGTACAGTCTTCAGCGGAGAAAACGACGACAGAGGAGGAGTTGGGTCCAAAGCCCATGTCGTTAAAAGCTTGCACTTTGACCTCGTACTCCAAGAAATAGTTATCGCCGCCAACGAAAGCGACGTAGTGGTCGTTGAAACCTTGCAGCACTTTCTGGAACAGGATCAGTGGGTCAGTTGATCAGTTGCTCTTCCGGCTCGATTGCTGTTTCCTAAAATGTGTTTTTTCACAGTCATGTCTGTCCGTCCCCCCCCCCTCCCTCCCTCCCCGTGTGTGTGTGTGTGTGTGTGTGTGTGTGTGTGTGTGTGTGTGTGTGTGTGTGTGTGTGTGTGTGTGTGTGTGTGTGTGTGTGTGTGTGTGTGTGTGTGATGTGTGTGTGTGTGTGTGTGTGTGTGTGTGTGTGTGTGTGTGTGTGTGTGTGTGTGTGTGTGTGGTGTGTGTGTGTGTGTGTGTGTGTGTGTGTGTGTGTATGTGTGTGTGTGTGTGTGTGTGTGTGTGTGTGTGTGTGTGTGTGTGTGTGTGTGTGTGTGTGAGTGTGTGTGCGTGCGTGCGTGCGTGCTGTGTGTGTGCGACGTGCGTCGTGAGTGCGTGCCTGCTGCGTGCGTGCGTGCGTGCGTGCATGTGTGTGCGTGCGTGCGCTGCGTGGTGTGTGTGCGTGCGTGCGTGCGTGCGTGCGTGCGTGCGTGCGTGCGTGCGTGCGTGCGTGCGTGCGTGCGTGCGTGCGTGCGTGCGTGCGTGCGTGCGTGCGTGCGTGTGTGTGTGTGTGTGTTTTCGCAGACAATGCTGTTGATGCATGCAACTGCACACGTTTGTCTCCTGATCATCATAATTATTTCCACGTTATCACAGGTACGTACCCCTTCCCACAGAGCGTTGTTCTCTCCGTGCTTTCTCCAGTAGGCCTTGTACCCGATGCCCCCGCCACCCTCTTCGTATTGTTCCAGAGGCTGAAACAGTCAAGTTCAGTTCAGTTCAAGATGGTGTCGATGCGAGCGGAAAAGCCCATACGCGCTTCCAACCGGTCTCTCCGAGATTTGCCTAAAGTTGTCTATGAAACAGTTCCAATGTTCGTCTGACTGACGGATGGCCTTCTCTCGTCCTCTCAAGGAAGATCGTTGAGCGCTTCAAGACTTCAAGGCTCCAAGACAAGAACAGTCAAGATGTCAGTCAACTAATTGCACATGTGAGACGGGTCCACAACCCCAGAGCATGTTCTGCAGTCCTGCCCCCTGTACGAAGAAGCACGGACACAGCACTGTCCCCTGTACGAAGAAGCACGGACACAGCACTGGCCCCTGTACAAGGAAGCACGGACACAGCACTGGCCCCTGTACAAGGAAGCACGGACACAGCACTGGCCCCTGTAAAGGAAGCACGGACACAGCACTGCCCCTGTACAAGGAAGCACGGACACAGCACTGGCCCTGTACAAGGAAGCACGGACACAGCACTGGCCCCTGTACAAGGAAGCACGGACACAGCACTGGCCCTGTACAAGGAAGCACGGACACAGCACTGGCCCCTGTACAAGGAAGCACGGACACAGCACTGGCCCCTGTACAAGGAAGCACGGACACAGCACTGCCCCTGTACAAGGAAGCACCAGCACTGGCCCTGTACAAGGAAAGCACGGACACAGCACTGGCCCCTGTCAAGGAAGCACGGCACAGACTGGCCCTGTAAAGGAAATGTTCTGCAGTCCTGCCCCTGTACGAAGAAGCACGGACACAGCACTGCCCCTGTACAAGGAAGCACGGACACAGCACTGGCCCCTGTACAAGGAAGCACGGACACAGCACTGGCCCTGTACAAGGAAGCACGGACACAGCACTGGCCCCTGTACAAGGAAGCACGGACACAGCACTGGCCCCTGTACAAGGAAGCACGGACACAGCACTGCCCCCTGTACAAGGAAGCACGGACACAGCACTGGCCCCAAGAAGCCACGCTTGTAGGAAAGCTCTGGGGCTCCAATGGGGACCTGGTACAACCAACCAGATTCATCAATACAAATCAAGCTACATGCATGAGGACAGTCCTGGAACGCCCAGGAAGAAGAAGTGATTTCAACAATAACAAACTGTTCAAACAGCGTTCACGTAGAGTGGATTAAATAAATACCCTAACTCCTTTAGTATTACTCCATCCAGTAACAGTGTATTTAAGACATGCGAGTTTAGTTTTCTCTATATATAAACGTACAAAGTGATGTATGCACGCGCACAACAAGAATAACAGTTCAGTTCAGTTCAAGAGGGTATATATATATATATATATATTCTGTGCGCTCGAAAAGCCCATATGCGCTCCACCCCGTCTCTCAGAAGTTTCCTCAATGTTGCCTCTGAAACAACTTAAATAAAAATAGCAACAACACAACAACAGCAACGATGACAACAGTAGCAACCATAAAAAATAACAGCAGCAACAACAACAGCAGCTGCAGCAACAACAACAACGACGACGACAACAGTAGCAACAGCAAAAACAAACAAACAAAAAACAGCAACAACAACGACGACGACAACAGTAGCAACAGCAACAACAACACACACAAAAAGCAACAACGACGACAACCGTAGCAACAACAAAATAACAGCAGCAACAACAACAACAACGACGACAACAGTAGCAACAGCAACAACAACACACACAAAAAGCAACAACGACGACGACAACCGTAGCAACAACAAAATAACAGCAGCAACAACAACGACGATGACGAAAACAGTAGCAACAGCGAAAACAAACAAACAAAAAACAGCAACAACAACGACGACAACAGTAGCAACAGCAAAAACAAACAAACAGCAGCAGCAGCAGCAACAACAACAACAACACTGTCTGACGTACCGTCCAGGTGATGGTAAGGTCTCCAACACTCCCACCGCCTCCGTTCACATCACGTGGGGGGATCGACGGTGGCGCACTGGGCATGTACACCCAAGCTGAAAGCAGAGGGTAACGTTGTGAGGTTACAGCATCGACAGATGCGAGCATATTACGACGCTGTTGACGCAATCCTTGTGCATTAATCCTTTCATTTGGCAGTAAAGTTGTATATGGACAGGGTTCGCAGACAGACAGGCAAACAGACTCACAGAACAGGTGAGAGAGAGAGGGGGGGAGGGAGGGAGGGATGGAGAGGAGACGCACACACACAAAGAAGATGAGACACACAGACAGACAGACAGAGACAGGGAGGGAGAGGAGACACACACACACACACACACACACACACACACACACACACACACACACACACACACACACAACACACAGCACAGACAACAACGACAGACAACACAACAAGAGACAGTGACAGAGAAGGGAGGGAGAAGAGACACACACAAAGAAGACGAGACGCACAGACAGACAGACAGACAGATAGACAGACAGAGAGAGGGAGGGAGAGGAGACACACACACACAAAGAAGACGAGACGCACAGACAGACAGACAGATAGACAGACAGACAGAGAGGGAGGAAAGACACACACACAAAGAAGACCAGACGCACAGACAGACAGACAGACAGACAGAGAGGGAGGGAGAGGAGACACACACACACACAAAGAAGAAGGGACTCACAGGACGGCACGCTGGCAATGCTGGGTCCGAACTGGTTAAAGGCCTTGACGCGGAACCTGTAGCCGTTGCCCGGTGACAGGTCCACGATCCCAGCTCTCTTCTTCTGGTTCTCTTCGTCCGTCGGTATGGCCCCTGGCAGGTCTGCACACACCGCACACCTCTCTCACTGATGGCGCTCATGGCCAGACTATGGCCATAATGATGATGTTGTTGGTGGTGATGGTGGTGATGATGGTGGTACGATGGTGGTGATGGTGGTGGTGGTGGTGGTGGTGGTGATGATAGTGGTGGTAGTGGTGCTGATGGTGATGGTGGTGGTGTTGACGTTTTGTTGTTTTGGTGGTGATGGTGGTGGTGGTGGTGGTGGTGATGGTGTGATGGTGATGGCGTTTGTGGTAGTGGTTGTGGTGGTGATGGGGGGTATGGTGGTGGTGGTGATGGTGGTGGTAGCGATAGTAGTGTTGCTGATGATGATGGTGGTGGTGATGGTGGTGATGATGATGGTGGTGATGGTGGTGGTGATGATGATAGTGATAGTGTGGTGGTCTTCTGGTTCTCTTCGTCCGTCGGTATGGCCCCCGACAGGTCTGCACACACCACACACCTCTCTCTCTCTCTCTCTCTCTCTCTCTCTCTCTCTCTCTCTCTCTCTCTCTCTCTCTCTCTCTCTCTCTCTCTCTCTCGTTGATGGCGCTCACAGCCAGACTATGGCCATGATGATGGTGGTGGTGATGGTGGTGGTGATGGTGGTGGTGGTATTGGTGGTGGTGGTGGTGGTAGTGGTGGCGGTGATGGTGATGGAGGTGATGTTGATGATAGTGGTGATAGTGGTGCTGATGGTGATGGTGGTGGTGTTGATGTTTTGTTGTTTTGATGGTGGTAGTGGTGGTGATGGTGGTGGCATTGGTGGTAGTGGTTGTGGTGGTGATGGTGATGGCATGGCATTGGTGGTAGTGGTTGTGGTGGTGATGGTGGGTATGGTGGTGGTGGTGATGGTGGTGGTAGTGATAGTAGTGTTGATGATGATGATGGTGGTGGTAGTGATAGTAGTGTTGATGATGATGATGATGATGGTGGTGGTAGTGATAGTAGTGTTGATGATGATGATGGTGGTGGTGACGGTAGTGATGATGATGATGGTGGCGGTGACGGTAGTGTGATGATGATGATGGTGGTGGTAATGATGATGATGATGATGGTGGTGGTGGTGATGATGATGATGGTGATAGTGTGGTGGTCTTCTGGTTCTCCTCGTCCGTCGGTATGGCCCCCGGTAGGTCTGCAGACACCACACACCTCTCTGCACTCTCTCTCTCTCTCTCTCTCGCTGATGGTGTTCATGACGAGAGCAGTGTGGTGGTAATGATGGTGGTGGTTATGGTGATGGTGGCGATGATGGTGATGTTGATAGTTATACTGATGAGGACGAATAATAATAATAGGGTGAGGGTGGTGGTGACGGTAGTGATGGTTGTGATGGTGGTGGACCTTAAAGATTGCTCCAAACAATAAAGGAGGCAACAAAAGTTCCGGACCTGAAAAGACAACGCAAGTTCCGGACCAGAGAAGACTGTGCTCCAAACAACAACGGAAACAACACAAGTTCCGGACCTGAGAAGACTGTGCTCCAAACAACAAACAACGGAGACAACACAATTCCGGACCTGAGAAGACGCTCAAACAACAAACAACGACACAAGGACCTGAGAGACTGCTCCAAACAACAAACAACGAGACAACACAAGTTCCGGACCTGAGAAGACTGTGCTCCAAAACACAACGGAGACAACACAGTCCTGACCTGAGAAGACTGTGCTCCAAACAACAAACAACGGAGACAACACAAGTTCCGAACCTGAGAAGACTGCTCCAAACAACAAACAACGGAGACAACACAAGTTTCGAACCTGAGAAGACTGTGCTAGATACGACAACGAAAAAACACACGTCCTGTACCTAATGCGACTGTGTTCCAAACAACAAACAGCGGAGACAACACAAGACTGCACTCCAAACAACAAACAACGAATACAACACAGGTTCCGGACCTGAGAAGACTGTGCTCCAAACAACAAACAACGGAGACAACACAAGTTCCGGACCTGAGAAGACTGCATTCCAAACAACAAACAGCGGAGACAACACAAGTTCAGGACCTGAGAAGACTGTGCTCCAAACAACAAACAACGGAGACAACACAAGTTCCGAACCTGAGAACGACTGTGCTGCAAACAACAAACGGAGAAACACAAGTTCCGGACCTAGAGACAGTGCTCCAAACAACAAACAGCGGAGACAACACAAGATGCCTCCAAAGACAAACACGAGCAAACAAGTGCACTCCAAACAACAAACAGCGGAGACAACACAAGCTCTCAACGGACAGCGGAGACAACACAAGACTGCACTCCAAACAACAAACAGCGGAGACAACACAAGCTCCTCCAAACAACAAACAGCGGAGACAACACAAGACTGCACTCCAAACAACAAACAACGGAGACAACACAAGTTCCGACCTGAGAAGACTGTGCTCCAAACAACAAACCGAGATAACACAAGTTCCGGACCTGAGAAGACTGTGCTCCAAACAACAAACAACGGAGACAACACAAGTTCCGGACCTGAGAACTGTGCTCCAAACAACAAACAACGAAACAACACAGTTCCGGACCTAGAGAAACTGTTCCAAACAACAAACAACGAATACAACACAAGTTCCGGACCTGAGAAGACTGTGCTAGAAACGACAACGAAAAAACACACGTCCTGTACCTAATGCGACTGTGTTCCAAACAACAAACAGCGGAGACAACACAAGTTCAGCGGACCTGAGAAGACTGTGCTCCAAACAACAACAACGGAGATAACACAAGTTCCGCATCGAGAGACTGCTTCCAACACAAACAGCGGAGACACACAGTTCAGGACCTGAGACTGTGCTAGAAACGACAACGAAAAAACACACGTCCTGTACCTAATGCGACTGTGTTCCAAACAACAAACAGCGGAGACAACACAAGACTGCCCTCCAAACAACAAACAGCGGAGACAACACAAGACTGCCCTCCAAACAACAAACAGCGGAGACAACACAAGACTGCCTTCCAAACAACAAACAGCGGAGACAACACAAGACTGCACTCCAAACAACAAACAGCGGAGACAACACAAGACTACACTCCAAACAACAAACAGCGGAGACAACACAAGACTGCCCTCCAAACAACAAACAGCGGAGACAACACAAGACTGCACTCCAAACAACAAACAGCGGAGACAACACAAGACTGCACTCCAAACAACAAACAACGAATACAACACAGGTTCCGGACCTGAGAAGACTGTGCTCCAAACAACAAACAACGGAGACAACACAAGTTTCGGACCTGAGAAGACTGCACTCCAAACAACAAACAACGGAGACAACACAAGTTCCGGACCTGAGAAGACTGCTCCAAACAACAAACAACGAATACAACGCAAGTTCAGGACCTGAGAAGACTGTGCTAGAAACGACAACGAAAAAACACACGTCGTGTACCTAATGCGACTGTGTTCCAAACAACTAACAGCGGAGACAACGCAAGTTCCGCATCCGAGAAGACTGCACTCCAAACAACAAACAACGACTACAACACCTGAGAAGACTGCTCCAAACAACAAACAACGGAGACAACACAAGTTCCGGACCTGAGAAGACTGTGCTCCAGGAGTCCTTGTCCCAAGACGTTGCCATCTCCACGGAGAACTGCGAGATGGGTCTGCCGTTGGCCGCGCCGACAGTCCACAGGATCTCCACACTCCCGTTCCTCACTGACGTATCATCCACGTAGCATCCTGTCGGCTCACTGGGCGGACCTGGTGAAGACACAGGACAGAAAGCGTGAGTAGTGAGTATTCACATTTCACACAAAGGAGGACAGACTACACAAGTATAGTGTACATTGACATTTCACACACAGGAGGACAGAATACACAAGTAGAGTGTGTATTCACATTTCACACACAGAAGGACAGAATACACAAGTAGAGTGTGTATTCACATTTCACACACAAGACAGAATACACAAGTATAGGGTGCATTCACATTTCACACACAGGACAGAATACACAAGTATAGTGTGCATTGACATTTCACACACAGGAGGACAGAATACACAAGTAGAGTGTGTAGTGTGCATTGACATTTCACACACAGGAGTACAGAATACACAAGTAGAGTGTGTATTCACATTTCACACACAGGAGTACAGAATACACAAGTAGAGTGTGTATTCACATTCCACACACAGAAGGACAGAATAAGCAAGTAGAGTGTGTATTCACATTTCACACACAGGACAGAATACACAAGTATAGTGTGTATTCACATTTCACACACAGGAGTACAGAATACACAAGTAAGTGTATATTACATTTCACACACAGGACAGAATACACAAGTAGAGTGTGTAGTCACATTTCACACGCAGAAGCACAGAATAAACAAGTAGAGTGTGTATTCACATTTCACACACAGCAGGACAGAATACACAAGTATAGTGTGTATTCTACAGACAGGAGGACAGACAGCATGAGTTGTGTGTGTATTTAAATTTTACACACAGGACTCACTACACAAGTATAGTGTGTATTCACATTTCACTTGGCTATGGCCTCACTGGGCTTTCCTGGTGAACACACAGGACAGAAATCGTGAATATTATAGTGTGAGTTTTCCCATTTATCTGACTTATCCACGTAGCATCCTGCGTGCTCACTAGGTTGTCCTGGTTCATACACGGGAGAACAGAAAGGGTGAGTAGTGTGTGTGTATTCACATTTCACTAACTGCGTGCTCACTGGGTGGCCCTGGTTCATGAACAGGACAGTGTCAATATTATAGTATGTGAACACCAGCAGCACACAGTGTCTGCAGCTGCAGACGTACTATGTCCATTCAGTGCTTACAACTGCAGACGCACGTATGGTCATTCAGTGCCTACAGCAGCAGACGTACCTAGGGTCATTTAACGCTTACAGCTGCAGACGTACCTAGGGTCATTTAATGCCTACAGCTGCAGACGTGCCTATGGTCAATTAATGCCTACAGCTGCAGACGTACCTAGGGTCATTTAATGCCTACAGCTGCAGACGTACCTATGGTCATTTAATGCCTACAGCTGCAGACGTACCTATGGTCATTTAATGCCTACAGCTGCAGACGTACCTATGGTCATTTAATGCCTACAGCTGCAGACGTACCTATGGTCATTTAATGCCTACAGCTGCAGACGTACCTAGGGTCATTAATGCCTACAGCTGCAGACGTACCTATGGTCATTTAATGCCTACAGCTGCAGACGTACCTATGGTCATTTAATGCCTACAGATGCAGACGTACCTAGGGTCATTTAACGCTTACAGCTGCAGACGTACCTAGGGTCATTTAATGCCTACATTTGCAGACGCACTATGGTCATTCAGTGGCCACAGCTGCAGACGTACTGTGGTCATTTAGTGGTCACAGCTGCAGACGTACCTATGGTCATTTAATGCCTACAGCCGCAGACGTACCTATGATCATTTAATGCCACTGCTGCAGACGTACTATGGTCATTTAATGCCTACAGCTGCAGACGTACTAGGTCATTTATGCTACAGCTGCAGACGTACTAGGGTCATTTAAGCTGCAGACGTACTATGGTCATTCAGTGGTCACAGCTGCAGACGTACTGTGGTCATTCAGTGGTCACAGCTGCAGACGTACTGTGGTCATTCAGTGGTCACAGCTGCAGACGTACTAAGGTCATTCAGTGGTCACAGCTGCAGACGTACTAAGGTCATTCAGTGGTCACAGCTGCAGACGTACTAAGGTCATTCAGTGGTCACAGCTGCAGACGTACTAAGGTCATTCAGTGGTCACAGCTGCAGACGTACTAAGGTCATTCAGTGGTCACAGCTGCAGACGTACTAAGGTCATTCAGTGGTCACAGCTGCAGACGTACTAAGGTCATTCAGTGGTCACAGCTGCAGACGTACTAAGGTCATTCAGTGGTCACAGCTGCAGACGTACCTATCACCGTGAGCCACGCGCCCTTCCTGTCCTCATTCAGCGGGGTTCTGGCCACACACTCGTAGTACCCGGCGTGGAAAAAGTCCACCGAGATGATGTAGAGACCGCTGTGACCGCTGGGCCCTCTGGACACCTGGAAAAGCGACAACATAGACTGGTCATTGTCATCACACCCAGGGTTTCTGGACACGCGTAAACACGGCGACAAAGACTGGTCATTGTCATCACACGCAGGGTTTCTGGACACCGTGGGGTACACACAGGCTGGACGTACACAAGATGGTCATTGTCATCACACGCAGGGTTTCTGGACACCTGTAAACACGGCGACAAAGATGGTCATTGTCATCACACCCAGGGTTTCTGGACACCTGAAACACGGCGACAAAGATGGTCATTGTCATTACACCCAGGGTTTCTGGACACCTGTAAACACGGCGACAAAGATGGTCTTTGTCATCACACCCAGGGTTTCTGGACACCTGTAAAACGGCGACAAAGATGGTCATTGTCATCACACCCAGGGTTTCTGGACACCTGTAAACACGGCGACAAAGATGGTCATTGTCATCACACCCAGGGTTTCTGGACACCTGTAAACACGGCGACAAAGATGGTCATTGTCATCACACCCAGGGTTTCTGGACACCGTAAACACGGCGACAAAGAGGTCATTGTCATCACACCCAGGGTTCTGGACACCTGTAAATACGGCGACAAAGATGGTCATTGTATCACACCCAGGGTTTCTGGACACCTGTAAAACGGCGACAAAGATGGTCTTGTATCACACCCAGGGTTTCTGGACACCTGTAAACACGGCGACAAATCATTGCATCACCCAGGTTCTGGACACCGACACGGGACAAAGAGTCACATCACACCACACACAAACCACAAAGATTCTGCTCACCCCATTCTGGACACCTGCAGGACAAGTGTCTGTCTACACCACGTGTTTGACACCCGACATCCTGTTATCAGGCTACAAAAAAACAAAAAACAATTCTTCTACATCTCCTAACTTGACAACACTCTCTCTCTCTCTCTCTCTCTCTCTCTCTCTCTCTCTCTCTCTCCTCTCTCTCTCACCTCTTCTCACACTCTCTCACACACACACACACAACACACACACACACACACACACACACACACACACCACACACACACACACACACACACACACACACACACACACACACACACTAACACACACCACACACACCACACACACACACACACACACACACACACACACACACACACACACACACACACACACACACACACACACGACCCACACCCCCACCCCCCACCCCCCACTCACACACACGCACACACACAAAACGCCCCCAAACACACACACATACACATACACACATACACAAACACCTCCCGCGTCCCCACACACACCTTTCTGAGGTCGGGTCTGTGCAGCGTGTCCAGCAGCTTGCCGTTGAAGTACCAGCTGTAGACGAGGTCCATGAGAGGGTCGTAGGAGGCCATGCAGGTCAGGAAGGCCGTGCTGTTCACCGACACCCTCGTGTTCACAGGCCCCACCGTTATAGAGGTGCCGACTTCAGAGGACACAGTGAACGCTCATTCATACCCGCTGTACATCAGCGTATAAAGTACAAAGAACTAACCCCTTTCCCTAAAGGAACTAGAGGTAAATAAGCACGCTGCTGGTGCAACTCCTCCCCTAAAGAGTCTCACAGACAGGTTGAGACAGACAGAAACGTTCATTTTCTAGAACTTCCCTCTGCTGTGCATGCACGGGCAGTGAGAATTCCAGGATTCTGGCGTCCCATAACGTCTTTCCGCCAAATAGGAAACACTTCTCCATGAACGTTATGAATTATGTCAAGGAAACACTTCGCCATGAACGTTATAAATTATGTCAAAAGGGCAGGGACTTAAATGACGGATTTCTGACAGACGGATAACCCTTCGCCATGGGCGTCAGAAATTATGACATCATAGGGGCAAAAGAAATGACGTCTTTCTGGCAGATGGGAAACCCCCTCGACACGGACGTAATAAATTATGATGTCATCAGGGCAGGGAAAGAGTTCAACAACAACAACAATAACAACAACAAAACATGGCGTACTTTTACGGAAACCGTGATGGCCATTCGCCGTGAATGACGTATAGAAGCGGCAGATAAAAATAATGGTCATAATAATTATTGTTGCCATCAACTTTCTGGCGGATACAAAATCACGACATGCCTTGGACAAAAACGTTGGGGTTCATACTCCGTGACTAACGTTCGTAGGAGCTGCACGTGCAGTGTCTCTAGTCAGAAAGAGAAAAACGATGTCGCATAACTGTTCACAGGTCAACTGAGGGAAAAAATTCTAAGCACTGGTTTACGACATCCTTCCTCTAACCACTGCCATCATTGGTTACGCCTCAGGTCTCCCAAAACTGTCAGCTAACTGACAGTTTTTTTCCATGGTGCTCACACAGCAGTAAGTTTGTAACAAACAACTCAGATTATATTAGGCGTTTCTTTTATAACCGTCCACACTGCTGACGCCATCACAAATAAAACCAAAATCGTTTGAATCAAAACGGAACCCTTTTTTTTTCTTTCCCCTTCTTTTTTTAACCCTGGGCGGACACGTCTCATGATTACGTGCGTGCTTCAACCCTATGTTGCTTCCACGGTCAGCCTATCGGAGGGTGCTGACAGCGT
>JABMCL010003436.1:190000-192500 GCA_018857735.1 Alviniconcha marisindica
CTTCCAAGCCCTGACTCATCGCCGTTGCAATGATCGTAATATACATAGGAAATAATTATGTATTCTGTTTACGATTTTGTGCTTTAGATACAAGTCCACTAGCTGGTCTCGCCTCCTCCTTCTCCTCCTCCTCCTCCATCACCACCACCACCACCACTTCCTCCTCCTCCTTCTTCTTCTTCTTCTTCTGCTTCTTCTTCTTCTCCTTCTTCTTCTTCTTCTTCTTCTTCTTCTTCTTCTTCTTCTTCTTCTTCTCTCTTCTTCTTCCTCCTTCTTCTTCTTCTTCTTCTTCTTCTTCTTCTTTTTCTTCTTCTTCTTCTTCTTCTTCTTCTTCTTCTTCTTCTTCTTCTTCTTCTTCTTCTCCTCCTCCTCCTCTCTTCTTCTTCTTCTTTCTTCTTCTTCTTCTTCTTCTTCGGAGACAGAAAGGCAGAGACAGACAGAGGGGGAGAGAGAGGAGAGAGGAGAGAGAGAGAGAGAGAGGGGGGGGCTGGAGGCAAGAGAGAGAGAGAGACTGATGGAGAGAGGGGGTGGAGAGCAGAGAGGAGAGAGATTGGAGGGCAAAACTGGAGAGATCAATACAGATAACGACAGAAAGGTCCCGGGTTCCAGTCCCGTCAGGAGCGGCGGGATAAAAATCAAAAAATCTCCAGGGTCAACTTTCTGTGCTGACTCTCATTTCGGTATCTGTTCCACCCCCGTGTTACCGCAGTAGCACGTTAAAAGATCCCGGTCATTTTGCCAAAAGTGCAGGTGGCAGGTTACAGCTAAACACGCATGCACCCTTCGCATGTGGCTTTGCATGAAGTGACGTGACATGGTGCATGGTTATATGGCGTACACAGAACGCGCCCAGACGGCAGCAGTTTCACGCGGCACCAGTCATGTAACTATCAAACAGCGCTGTAAGTAGCCACATCGGTGGCTATTCAAAAACGTGCTATAAAAAAAGCTAGTCACTCATTCAGAATCGCACATAGTTCAGGAGCTGTGTGAGAGTCGAGGTGGCCGTCCTGGGCTGTCCGTCCTAACGAGCTTTCTGGCTTCCGTGGACGTAAAGATTTATTGAACCATGCTTCGGCATTGGTCTCAGCTTGTCCCTAATATGTCAGCCGACATCTGAGGACATTAAGCATCATTTCATCATCATCATGAGAATCGCATGCGACATGAGCGCATTGAGTCTGCTCGACAGCGGAGAATAGCGCAATATAAAAGCGAGCAGCAACAACAACAGTGATAGTGAGCCAGTTTGGCCCAGCGGTAAGGCGTTAGTCTGGTTAGCAGAAGGACCTCGGTTCGAATCTGCTTCGGCTCTCTTTTATCTTCACAAGTTGTGGTCTGCGGACAATGTCTTGTGACTTTGTCCCTCACAGTTAATGAAACATTAAAATGACTCTCATCGCTGCCCACCTTAATGCAGGAGTCATTCTGGTGATGACAGTGTAGCGATGTGTATATAATCTCCCTCTCCCCCCACCTCCATACCCCTTCCCTCCCCCCATCTCCCCGTCCCTAATAAGCTTTATGGTTTTTGTGGACGTTAAGTACCATGTTTACTTACCACCTCCATACCGCCCCCCTCCCCGTTCCAGAAGCCTTATGGTTTCTGTGGACTTTAAGGACCATGTATACTTACTTACCACTTCCATACCCACCCACCCCTTCTTCCCGTCCCTAACAAGCCTTATGGTTTCTGTGGACTTTAAGCACCATGATTCCTTACTTACCACCTCCATACCCCCCCCCCCCCCACCTCCCTACTCCACCTCCCTAATAATACATGATGGTTTCTGTGGACGTTAAGCACCAGGTTATTTATTACTTACCACCTGCCATATCCCCCCCCCCTTTCTCCCCGTCCCTAATAAGCCTTATGGTTTCTGTGGACGTTAAGTACCATGTTTACTTATTTACCCCCTCCATACCCTTCCCCCACCCCCTTCTTACCGTCCCTAATAAGCCTTATGGGTCTGTGGACTTTAAGCATCATGTTTACTTACTTACCACCTCCATACCCCCCCACCCCATCCCCTTCTTCCCGTCCCTAATAAGCCTTATGGTTTCTGTGGACTTTAAGCACGAGTTTACTTACTTACACCTCCATACCCCCCCCCCCCCCCCTTCTCCACCTCCCTAATAAACATGATGGTTTCTCTGGACGTTAAGTACCATGTTTACTTATTTACCGCATCCATACCCCCCCCCCCCCCCACCCCTTCTTCCCGTCCCTAATAAGCCTTATGGTTTCTGTGGACTTTAAGCATCATGTTTACTTACTTACCACTCCATAACCCCCCACCCCCTTCTCCACCTCCCTAGTAAACATTATGGTTTCTGTGGGCGTTAAGTACCATGTTTACTTACTTACCACCTCCATACCCCCACCCCCACCTTCTTCCCGTCCCTAATAAGCCTTAGGGTTTCTGTGGACGTTAAGCACTAGGTTTACTTAACACCTCCATACCCCCTTCCCCCTTCTTCCCGTCCCTAAGAAGCCTTA
>JABMCL010003436.1:197500-200000 GCA_018857735.1 Alviniconcha marisindica
CTTGTTTTAGAACGCTTGTAGTCGTTCTGTTTCAGACTTTTTATTGTTTAATTGTTTTACCGAGATAAACTATTAAAAATTTAAAAAAAGAAGAGAAAAAAAAGGGGGGCAGACGCACGCTGTGGTCATGTGCGTGTTCGACGTTATCTTCTTTCCCCAGTCTTAGTACTCAAAATTTTATTTGCTGCACATTTCAGGGAAGATATGCTTCTTCAAATGTTGCTTTACGTCCACAGAGACCGTACGGACTATTGGGCACGCTTTACAATATTTTCTCTTATCTCAATATCAGACTGTGAAAAAAAGTATAATACGTTGTATATAACATTTCACGAAGGTGGTAAGTATACACGCACAATTCCCGCCGAATATATTCAAACAAAACTTATAAATTCAACTGTATTTAACTCTTGTAAGTGAACCAAAAATTTAAAACGTGTAAGGTATTGACAGTTGCCGCTCTTTTCTAGCTGGTCATCTGCATACTTCACAGTTTGCATTTCCCCGTTACTGGGTACGCCACACAATTGAGACTGTTCTCGGATTTGAATTTTCGTTAAGTAATATGGAACCACTATCCCTGACAGAAACAGGAGAGAGAAAAAAGAAGAGAGAACTGCGTTCAGGCTAGAAACAACAAACATACAATGGCATATCCTGTCTAAGACAAGTCTGGATATCTGAGTGCCGGCACCGATAACATAGAATGCATACTTACAGATCTTCAGAAAAGTCGCCTCCTTATATTTCCATGTACGAAGCTTGGAGGGGCGCCATTGTTAGAAGACAGTCACGTGACCCATTACGTTATGATGCGTGGACGAGATCTGTCACGCTGACAGCCCGTGGGCCACGTTCAAGTTTCCATGGAACAGACGCCTGACCCGCTCGCCCGCCAACAGTGCCTTAATTGTTGCTGTTGCTGTTGTTAGTAAGTGTGAGCCGGTGTGGCCTAGCGGTAAGGCGTTAGGCTGGTAAGGAGAGGGACCTCGGTTCGAATCTGCTTCGGCTCTTCTTTATCTTCACCAGTTGTGGTCTGCGGACACTGTCTCGTGACTTTGTCCCTCACAAATTCATGAAACATTAAAACGGCTCTCATCGCTGCCCATCTTGATGCAGAAGTCATTCCGGTGCTGACAGTGTAGCGATAGGTATATAAAATCCCTCTTCCCCCACCTCCATCCCCCCCCCCCCCCCCACACACACACACACACACACACCCCCCCCCCCTTCTCCCCGTCCCTAATAAGCATTATGGTTTCTGTGGACGTTAAGCACCATGTTTACTTACTTAGTAAGTAAGTAACTAAGTAAACATGGTCAACACACAAGGGGGTAATTAGCGCTCGAAATATGTAACACAAGTACAACAACAAAGACCTGAGTCGCCCACAGTGACTTTCACCTGGCATACATTTTTTTATGTAAACATGGTGCTTAACGCCCGCAGAAACCATAAGGCTTATTAGGGACGGGGAGAAAGGGGGCGGGGGGAAGAGGGTACGGAGGTGGGGGAATAGGGAGATTATATACCTATCGCTACACTGTCACCACCAGAATGACTCCCGCATTAAGGTGGGCAGCGATGAGAGCCATTTTAATGCTTCATTAATTGTGAGGGACAAAGTCACAAGACAGTGTCAAAAACCACAACCTTTTTGAAGAGAAAGGAGAACCGAAGCGGAATCGAGCCGAGACCCTTCTGCTTACCTTCTAACGCCTTACCGCTAGGCCAAACCGGCTCATTATTGTTGTTGTTGTTGTTGGTGGTGGTGGTGGTGGTGGTGGTCGCTTTTATACAGTGCTGTTCTTAGCTCTCGAGCAGACTGACTGCACTCTTGTTGCATGTGACTCCAAATGAGTGACTGTAGCTTTTACAGCGTGCTTTGAATATCCACCCAAGTGGTGTACGTATAGCTCTGTTTGGTTGTTACATAACAGGTGTCACGTGAAACTGTTGCCGTCTCGGCGCGTTCTGTGTACACCATACGACCATGCACCAGGTCACGTCACTTCATTCAAAACTGCATATGCAGGGTGCATGCGTGTTTAGCTGTAACCTGCCACCTGCACTTTTGGCAGAATGACCGGGATTTTTTTAAGTGCTCCTTATGGGGATGGAACGGATACCGAAATAAGAGTCAGCACAGAAAGCTGACCCTGGAGAAGAAAATTCTGCCGCCGCTCCTGCTGGGACTCGAACCCGGGACCTTTCGATCACGAGTCCGACGCTCTAACCACTGAGCTATCCCACTGAGGTTCGCGAACATAGTTCTGGGTGTTCGGCGATCCTGAAAAAGGTTGGGCGAACTTAGTTCGTTCTGAACCGGGCGAACTTTTGCTTCGCGAACCTGCTTCGTCAGTTCGACGAATTTCGACGAAGCTATGTTCGGGGTCCAAAAAGCTTCGCTCGACATGCTCTAGGAACTATTCGCCCAGTTCGGCAAACCTCGCCTCTGATTGGTTGAGAGCAAAGAGAGCTCTCCTGTGGATGAGGAAG
>JABMCL010003436.1:205000-220000 GCA_018857735.1 Alviniconcha marisindica
CCAATAAAACGAAAAACTAAAACAAGAACAAAAGAGCAGACAAAAACACCACCACCAACCACCAACACCAACAACAGAACCACCAACTAACTGTAACGGTGAGTTTAAAAACATATTTTTCATTATTTAGTTTTGATTTTTATTAATGCAAGAAATCCAACAAAAACAAACATGCGTGTACTTCCAGCTAATAGTTTGACTAGCTCAGCGTGTGCTGAAACAGCACTGACATTTGAGGACATTAAGCAACACTTCACCACCACCCGCCGCATCCCTTTTCCCCCAGTGTCCCTGCAGAGGCAGGTTATTTGTTTGCTGTTGCGGCCGGTGTTCATCTCAGGGGAGAGCCTACACTGTTTCCTGGTTGGTGTAAATAAAAGTTGTTATAGCAACTTCTCACTTGTGACTCTTCATTCATGCTTCCAACCTGCTTCCCTCATTCCCCACCCCGCTCCCCTACACCCATATTGGGTGATGTGGTCTTATAGAAAAGTGACGTACATTCTACTTGTGTTTATGTTGGTTGGAGAAGAAGCAGGTACTGCAAATAGATTGTCAGTGTAGGAGACAATTACGTTTTCTTTATCGAGTTCCCCGGTCGCTAGAGCTACTTATTTCTCTCTCCTTATCCTTCCCTCTCTCTGGCATCGAAGAAGGGACAGGAGACCAATGTGATACAGTGAGAAACTGTACTCGACGTCCCCGGCTTGCCCATCTTTTAACTATCCACTTTCTTGGCCCTTCCCCCATCCTTCTGTCCCTCTCCTCTTTTCCGGGCATCGAAGAAGGGACACTGGCACTTACACATTTTAATGAATATAGGCCAACGGCCCCTTTCAGTGGGGGAAGAAGAGACTCACATGACCCGAGCATAGTTACGCGTAATAATAACCTGTACACATTATTACATGCATTTTGTGTCCCCCCCCCCCCCTCAATAAAACAAAAAACTAAAACAAGAACAAAAGAGCAGACAAAAACACCACCACCACCAACACCAACACCAACAACAGAACCACCAACAAATTGTAACGGTGAGTTTAAAAACATATTTTTCATTATTTAGTTTTGATTTTTATTAATGCCAGAAATCCAACAAAAACAAACATGCGTGTACTTCCAGCTAATAGTTTGACTAGCTCAGCGTGTGCTGAAACAGCACCAACGTTTGAGCATTGTACCGTAACAAGCAGAAACAATCGTATGGAAATGTTCAATTCAGAACAGACATGTTTAATGTTCAAGCACACTTATGTTCAATTCAAAAACGGACACGTTTAAAGCATACTTTTTGAATCCATAGTTTTACATACAGTGCCAGTATTTCAGAATGTTTAATGGAATCTTGTTATTGCACACACACACGCGCGCGCGCTCGCGCGCGCACACACACACACACACACACACACACACACACACACACACACACACACACACACACACCACACACACACACACAGAGAGAGAGAGAGAGAGAGAGAGAGAGAGAGAGAGAGAGAGAGAGAGAGAGAGAGAGAGAGAGAGAGAGAGAGATACAACAAAAGAAAGAAACCCAATTTCTACCTAATTTACAAACATGAACAATATGCATGTCAAATTCTACGTAATTCACCGGCATGCACATTTTGTCAGCCCATTTCTAGCTTAGTCGCCTGTTATTTAACACCCAGTGAAAGGTTGTATCGGGACACAGTACAAGTCTGATTCACTGTTTATAGCTCATTCGAAGCGTCACTTTTGACACCCTTCCTCCAAACTCTGCCGTATCTGGTTACACCACTGAACTACTACTTGGTTCTTAATGTCCTCGGATGTCAGATGACATATTAGGGACAAGCCAAACCATTGAACACTGAAGGGGCGCTCTTTATCTCTGCTGTAGTTTGGTTACACCACTAAAGGGGCGCTCCTTATCTCTGGTGTATTTGGTTACACCACTGAAGGGGCGCACCTTATCTCTGACGTATTTGGTTACACCACTGAACACTGAAGGGGCGCTCTTTATCTCTGCTGTATTTGGTTACACCACTAAAGGGGCGCTCCTTATCTCTGCTGTACTTGGTTACACCACTGAAGGGGTGCTCCTTATCTCTGCCGTATTTGGTGACACCACTGAAGGGGCGCTCCTTATCTCTGCATATATATATATATATATGCATCCATCTCCGGAAATCACCCTATAAGTTTCACGCTGTCGGCACCCTCTGTAAAAACATTTACAAACTGAAGTTCTGAGTACTAAAACTGTGGCAGCAACACAGCGTCAAAGCAAAGAGTTCTGTCTCGATTTGAACGAGCATTTTTTTATATTTTTTTTTTTATAACACAGCCTAGTGTAATATGAGTAAAGTGTTCTGTATCAGATCTGGGTTTAAAAAAGAAAGAAAAGAGTTCTGTCTCGATTTGAACGAGCATTTTTCTTTTTTCTTTTTATAACACAGCCTGGTGTAATTTGAGTTATCTGTGTGGTTACAAATTTGCTGTCATCTGAGTACCAACAAAACTGCCAACTGACAATTTTCGAAGACCTATGGCGTAACCAATCACGGTGCAGTGGTCAGAGGAAGGATGTCGTAAGCCAGTGCTAGTAGTTTGTATTCATAACACACCCATCACCTTTTATAGAGGGAGGAGATTGGGACAAAATGACGATGAATCAGCTCGAAGGCCAGAAGTGATAAAGGTGGGATTCCTGACAGTTGGTTAAGCATATTATCCATCCTGGCCAACACCAGGCTTAAAAGAAAAGGCCCACAAATACACAATTTAAAACAACACAAGAGGTCAGAGGTCAGGAGCTGTGTGACAGTCGAGACAGACGTTTTCGGCTCCCCGTCCCTGACAGTCCGTACGGTCTCTGTGGACGTGAAGTACCATTAAAGAACAGAGCTCAGGAGCTGTGTAAAAGACGAGCTGGACGGTCTCTGTGGACGTGAAGTACCATTAAAGAACAGAGCCAAGGAGCTGTGTGAGAGTCGAGGTGGACGTCCTGGGCTCCCGGTCCCTGACAGTCCGTACGGTCTCTGAGAACGCAAAGCGACATTAAAGAACAGAGCTCAGGAGCTGTGTAAAAGACGAGCTGGACGGTCTCTGTGGACGTGAAGTACCATTAAAGAACAGAGCCAAGGAGCTGTGTGAGAGTCGAGGTGGACGTCCTGGGCTCCCGGCCCCTGACAGTCCGTACGGTCTCTGAGAACGCAAAGCGACATTAAAGAACAGAGCTCAGGAGCTGTGTAAAAGACGAGCTGGACGGTCTCTGTGGACGTGAAGTATCATTAAAGAACAGAGCCAAGGAGCTGTGTGAAAGTCGAGGTGGACGTCCTGGGCTCCCGGTCCCTGACAGTCCGTACGGTCTCTGAGAACGCAAAGCGACATTAAAGAACAGAGCTCAGGAGCTGTGTAAAAGACGAGCTGGACGGTCTCTGTGGACGTGAAGTATCATTAAAGAACAGAGCCCAGGAGCTGTGTGAGAGTCGAGGTGGACGTCCTGGGCTCCCGGTCCTTAACAGTCCGTACGGTCCCTGAGGACGTAAAGTAACATTAACCCTTTCACTGCCACGCACGCCGAGCCGTCACTCGGAAAACGACCAATAAAAGTGCCAAATTTGAAATCATTAAGGCGTTTTGCCCGTTTTGCATGAGCGCTGAAATGATTTCTATCAAAATGCACAGTACTGAAGGCAGCTTTCTTATACTAGGACCATCAAATATACCGTCTTCAGGCGTGTATGTGTGCACTTTTTAGCCCGGAAATGTTACAGGCTGGGGCAGTGAAGGGGTTAAAGAGCAGAGCTCAGGAGCTGTGTAAAAGACGAGGTGGACGTCCTGGGCTCCCCGACCCTAACAGTCCGTACGGTCTCTGCGGATGTAAAGCTACAGTGAACAAATAAACGAACAAACAACAAGAGGGACCATTACACAGCTTTGGATCCACGGCAAAAGGGACCTTAGTGTTTAAGAACGTTGTTGTAGCGTTCCCCTGCTAAACGCTCCGGGGGTTACCCGGCATACACCATTCATCCCTGTTCACTGACAATTAAAGCATTCCATAGGATTTGAGGATCGAGAGATCTTTTTTTTTTTTTTTTTTTTTTTAATTACCCTGCCACATAGGCAGCCGCATGCCATCTTCGGAGGATTTACAGATCTCTATTTCAGGAGGTTGGACGCTGTCATAAATGCAAGGTGCTTATCATGGCTGAAGATGGTTCTCATACAACTATGCAGCGCGTAAGAGCATTTTAAGGTAGCCTCGGTTTTCCTGCGGATGCCGATGTGTTGGGACATGTACAAATCCAACAAAGAAACATACACATAAAAAACTAAACTAAACAAAAACACACAAACACAAAATACACGAGAGGATCATTAGAGTTAAGGGGGCTGGGGTGGGGGGGGGGGGGGGGGGGATACCAAAAATGGCAGGCAGGATTCTTGACAGCAGGCAAAGCACACAATATTCTCATCATCACCAAGCTTTGAAGAAGGTCAGAAAGAAACACTCACATAAAAAAAATCAAAAACACAAAATACAAGAGGGGAGTATTAGAGTCATGGGGGGATGGGCAATGGGGTGGGGGGGGGGGGGGGAGGAGAGAGATACCAAAAATGGCATAGGCAGGATTCCCAACAGCAGGCAAATTCAAAGCACACAATATTCTCATCAACACCAAGCTTAAAAGAAGGTCACAAAGAAACACACACATAAAAAAAATATATATATATATATATATATATATATAAACACAACAAAAACACACACACACAAACACAAAATACAAGAGGGAGCATTAGCAAATGGGACCTTAGGCTCAGAACAATTACTATAAATAGAACGGTTACAATATAAATAAGTTTTCTATAGCGCTTATTCTCTGATTTACGCATACTCACTGCGCTTTACCCAAACCATTCTCCCGACATTATAAAAATCGACATTAAGTTACAAGAATGTAAATGAAAAGTAACAATGTACAAGAAAGGAATGCACAAGAAAACTAAGAGTAATACATAAACTGTACATTGTGTTGACGAACAGTAACGTTATTTAAGAAAATAATCTCATACCCCCGAAAAATGCAATGTTATGTAATGTCGAGTTACACAGCGCATAAAAGAACTTCCACATTCACAGAGCAAGCTCAGAGTGCTTAGAAGAGGATATATCCCGACCAGAAAAAAGAAAAAAAAGAAAAAACAAAAAAACAAAAACACACACACAAAAAATTAACTAAAAACTGTTCACACTGAATCCTTGATGGAAAAAAAAAAATGAAAAATGAAAAAAGAAAGAAAAAAGTCTGCATCAATAGTACATTATATATATATATATATACAGAAAAACAAGGCTCTCTGCGACTCCTGGGCACC
Organism: Alviniconcha marisindica; assembly: GCA_018857735.1. Classification (NCBI taxonomy): domain Eukaryota; kingdom Metazoa; phylum Mollusca; class Gastropoda; family Provannidae; genus Alviniconcha; species Alviniconcha marisindica. The sequence goes on from JABMCL010003436.1 coordinate 210,371, forward strand.
GCAGCGTGCAGGAAGGACTTAGTATGGTGTCATGTAGAGAAGGTATAACAAAGTCCAAGCATGTTTTTTAGTGGAAACCTTTTTACTCCGAATTTTCGCCCTTCCACTAAAAAACTTACTTGGACTTTGTTATACCCTCTCTCTCTCTCTCTCTCTCTCTATATATATATATATATATATATATATATCTGCTGATGTGGCGTTTAACTGGCTGCAGATAGTCAGTAAAACAGATGATAGAATGATGCAGCCTACCGAGGTATGCGACTGATAAACATGTCATGACCTTATACATATATAATAACTTCAGTGTGGATTTATCATCAATATTTTGTTGTCCACATTGTTATCTTATCTTGTTATTTTTAACCTATTTAGTGTTGATTTATCATTGTCTTTTCATCCTCAGGTCAGTCTATGTGTGTTGACTGTACGTTAAAATCCAGTTGCTTACTTACTAACTGTTGTCTTTGTATTCAGCAGACACGAGTGTGATCATTACTGGAGCTGTTTTTGTTTCTGCGATACACAGTTTTAATGCTGAACACAGTCCCTTCTTCAAAATTGTAGTTTTAATGAGGGACTGAGAGCCGTAAATCATTTCCAGTTCAGTTTCTTCGGTTAATGGCGCTGCACGGTGTGCTTATTGTCATTACAACTACTTCGCAGTTCACAAATACTCTCTTATTCTTTTAATGTCTAAAGTCATATATATATATATACAGAGAGAGAGAGAGAGAGAGAGAGAGAGAGAGAGAGAGAGAGAGAGAGAGAGTATAACTAAGTCCAAGCATGTCTTGGTTTTGAAAACTTTTACACCAAATTTTCACCCAGTCGGCTTGACTGATTCCTACCTTATTATAGAATAACATATATGTATGTATTCTACATGCTATGTTTTAAAATGAATCTAAATATGCGTGTATCGAAATATGTATAGATAGAGTGAATTTATCTTTTTAATTTGTTGTTTTAGGCTAATAACACTGATGTGTGTTCTATTATATTCGTTGATTTGTACAGCGCTAAGAGCTCATAATAATTGTTGTAGAGGCACTATATAAAATAAATTATTATTATTATCTTCCTGCGGTGACCACGTGCGGCTGACAGGATGTCAAAATCCAGCTGCTAGCCAACTAACTGGCAGACGTTACACAACGCGCTATTCCCCTTCCACACAAATCACCAACGTACAAAATTCAGTTGTCCAAAACTCCTCTGGAGCGTGCCATGCCCAGACCTGGATGTTAAACAGCCGGCTGCAGAAATCCAGCAAAACAGCCGATAGAATGATACAGCCTACAGGGGTCTGCAACTGATAGATAAACATGTGGTGGTCTCAGCTAAGCTGTTCGCACTACGTCCGTGCACACACAGCTGAGGTTTAGCTGTGACTGATGAACTGTCCTCACTAAACTGTCGGCACTAAGCCCATCACACACTTAGCTGGGATCTGTGGCTGACGAACAAGTGATGACTTATGACTTTGGTCAAGCTATTTGCTGCTGTCTGTGATGGATGAACACATTACGCTGTGGCCACAAAGTACGTGCGTACTGCACTTTCAGTTGTAGTCTGCGACTGACAAACAGGTGATGACCTCCATTAAGCTGCTGGCACTAAGCCCATGAACACTGCACACTTAGCTTGGATCTGTGACTGAAAAACAGGTGACAACCTCCATTAAACTGCTAACACTAAGTCCATGCACACACAGTTGAGATCTGTGACTGCAAACAGGTGATGACCTCCATTAAGCTGTTGGCACTAAGCCCATGAACACTGCACACTTAGCTGGGGTCTGTGACTGCAAAACAGGTGACGACATCCATTAAACTGCTAACACTAAGTCTATGCACACACAGTTGAGGTCTGTGAATACAAAAAAAACACCAGATGATGACCTCCATTAAGCTGTTGGCACTAAGCCCATGAACATTGCACACTTAGCTTGGATCTGTGACTGAAAAACAGGTGACGACCTCCATTAGACTGCTAACACTAAGTCCATGCACACACAGTTGAGATCTGTGACTGCAAACAGGTGATGACCTCCATTAAGCTGTTGGCACTAAGCCCATGAACACTGCACACTTAGCTGGGGTCTGTGACTGCAAACAGGTGATAACCTCCATTAAGCTGTCGGCGCTAAGCCCATGAACACTGCACATATAGCTGGGGTCTGTGACTGAAAAACAGGTGATGACCTCTGTCAAGCTGTCGGCGCTAAGCCCATGAACACTGCACACTTAGCTGGGGTCTGTGACTGAAAAACAGGTGATGATCTCCGTTAAGCTGTTGGCACTAAGCTCGTGCACACACAGTTGAGGTCATGTGACTGACAAACAGGTAATGACTGACAAACGGGTAATGACTGACAAACAGGTAATGACCTTCATTAAGTTGCTGGCACTATCACTGCCGCAGCCTGTCTCTATCACTGCCACAGTCTGTCTCTATCACTGTCTGTCTCTATCACTGCCACAGCCTGTCTCTGTCACTGTTTGTCTCTATCACTGCCACAGCCTGTCTCTATCACTGTTTGTCTCTATCACTGCCACAGCCTGTCTCTATCACTGCCACAATCTGTCTCTATCACTGTCTGTCTCTATCACTGCCACAGCCTGTCTCTGTCACTGTTTGTTTTCGCACGCCTGTCTTATCACTGTCTGTCTCTATCACTGCCACAGCCTGTCTCTATCACTGCCACAGCCTGTCTCTATCACTGCCACAGCCTGTCTCTATCACTGCCACAGCCTGTCTCTATCACTGCCACAGTCTGTCTCTATCACTGCCACAGCCTGTCTCTATCACTGCCCAGCCTGTCTCTATCACTGCCACAGCCTGTCTCTATCACTGCCACAGCCTGTCTCTATCACTGCCCAGCCTGTCTCTATCACTGCCCAGCCTGTCTCTATCACTGCCACAGCCTGTCTCTATCACTGCCACAGCCTGTCTCTATCACTGCCGCAGCCTGTCTCTATCACTGCCACAGCCTGTTTCTGTCACTGCCGCAGCCTGTCTCTATCACTGCCGCAGTCTGTCTCTATCACTGCCACAGCCTGTTTCTGTCACTGCCGCAGTCTGTCTCTATCACTGACGCAGTCTGTCTCTATCACTGTCGCAGTACAAGCACACTACAACGCAACACAGAATTTACATTTCACACATTCAGACAGCGTGGTCCTTTTTCCTGGCCCTTTTCCCCATATTTCAACATTTCCCATTTACTTAAAGCAGGTGGGTTCATTTCCACAGGTACTGTGGCATACGGTTATTTGGCTGGTGAGCTCATTCTGCTGGCGAGCTTATTTTGGTTTGAACAACAGCTGCCTGATGTGTGTGTGGATTCATTTGTTGGTGATGTTCAAATGGTATGGTAAGGTGGTGACTGGTGAGGATGATGGGAGGAAGGGGGGTGGGGGGGGGGGGGGGGGCGCGTGGGGGGGTTCCACTTCCAATCATTCCTTGCGCCTTCACTTTTCAGGGCGACCTGTGAGTGCAGGCCGAGAACAGATGCAAACTTGAATGAGGCTCTGCTTACGATTCTTAGTGAGACTAAAGTGGAGGCAGCATTGTATAAAACTAATACAGAGTGCGGTACTGTATAAAACTAATACAGGTTGCTGCATTGTATAAAACTAATACAAGCTGCCGCATTGTATAAAACTAATACAGGTGGCCGCAATGTATAAAACTAATACAATTTTGGGTCCACGCACTGAGGCTAAGACAGAGAGCTCCTTCTTCTTCCGAATAGAGTTCAACTTCAGGTTCGACAATGATTGACACTTTTCAGTGCATGCCGGGTTATACTGGCGTTTCCATAATCCTCAGAATTCCGTCATGGACCACAGGATCTTTACGGTGCACACGGCTGTGATCTTTTTGCATGTGTATATATATATATACACCCATGAGGGACCTCAGTTTATAGTATTGTCAGAAGGTTGTTAATGTTGGTGGTGGTGGTGGTGGTGGTGGTGGTGGTGGTGGTGCTGAAGATTCTGCAGTGAATTTGATTCCAGATAAATCTCTCCAAGTAACAGTTGACCTAGCAGTCTTTGTCCAGTCTTCTCTACCACCCCTTCCCCTCCAATGTTCCATTCATATATATAGATATAGACATATATATATATATATATATATATATATATATATATATATATATATATATATATATATATAATATATATATATATATATATAATAAGCAGCGCAAGTCCAAGACTCAGGAACTGTGTGACCACTGAGGTGGGTCGGGCTCTCATTCTGTGTCACATTCTTCCTCCGTCCGTAACAACCCATACAGTTTCTGCGGATGCCAAGCACCATGAAAGAAGATTTACTGGAGCTGGCCGCTTGCGCCTGATATGAAAATGGACTTAAATTCATATGGTGTACTCCTGTGTGAAGCAAAGGTTTAGTGCTGGCCAACATTCACTGGCTCCGAGTGTTCTTGACACGGTGGTCTGGAGTTCAGATGTAGAGCAGCCGGCAGTCCTGATCACGCTTAATTTTGATCGCACTGTGCTGGAACTCTTTCTCTCTCGTTTTGCAACTTCTCCTTCTGCAAATGATCAGGTTTTCCACTTCGGTCACAGTTTGGTTGCGACTGATTCAGAAGATATCAGATACGGGACAATGTCGTTTTACGAGGAGCTGGAACCCATGACCTTGACCTTGAAGAGGGTACAGTTCAGCTCAGTTCATTTCAGTTCAAGGTGGTATCTATGCACTCGGAAAAGCCCAAATGTGTTCCATCCCATCTCTCATAAGCTTCCCCAACGTTGCTTTTAAAACAGTTCCAGGGTTCATCTGATTTGACGATGGCCCTCTCTCATCCTCTCCAGGAAGACTGTCTAGCGCTTCCTCTTCCCACGCCTCTTTTCTCCAGGTGATCGATGGCGTGATGTCGTAGGCTTTGTGGCGCAGGTAGTGTCTCAAGCTCCTCAACACTTCAGATCTTCCGAGAAGCAACCACTTCTGAGGGTTGCTTGGCCTGCCAGTGTATCTGCTCAGTCATTTCCTTTCATTCCGGCATTTCCAGGGCAGTACACCCACAGGAGTTCTGGAAGGTGGATGTCGAAGACATGAAGTGGGTACACCAAGCTGTTTACATGCTAAGCACTCGGGATTATGGTGCTGCGCCATCACACAGGCAGATTCCCAGAAAACAAAATTATGCTAATGCACAATATCACACCTTACAAGATCCAAACAGGCAGACTCCCAGAAGACAAAATATCACAATAGTGCACAATATCACACCTTACAAGATCCAAACAGGCAGACTCCCAGCAGACAAAATCATACTAGGGCACATCGTCACACCTAGCAAGAACTAAACAGGCCGAATCCCATGAAAACAGAATCACAAGTGATGCAGTTTCCTCAGATGATGGGGATGATGTACTCAGGAAAGATTTTAGGTGTACGAATAAATCGGGATGTAACTGTTGCATGCAGTCAATGTTTACAAAAACAAAACAAACCGACGCACACAAAAAAGAAGAAAAAAAGGAAGCCATAACCTCACACAAAAGAAACTGCATGAAAATATATTAAACTCTGCACAGTGTGTGTGTGTGTGCGCTCACTGTTGCCAAATATCATACTTCTTTTCGCCATCTTCTAACTACAGACTAGCCACTGCCAACTGTGTGGCCACTGTATCGCCTTCATCCGCCACACACTCCACTGCCCATGTGAGACAGGCCCACACACCCCAGAGCCCATGTGAGACAGGCCCACAAACCCCAGAGTCCATGTGAGACAGGCCCACAAACCCCAGAGTCCATGTGAGACAGGCCCACAAACCCCAGAGTCCATGTGAGACAGGCCCGCAAACCCCAGAGTCCATGTGAGACAGGCCCACAAACCCCAGAGTCCATGTGAGACAGGCCCACAATCCCCAGAGTCCATGTGAGACAGGCCCACAAACCCCATGTGAGACAGGCCCACAATCCCCAGAGCCCATGTGAGACAGGCCCACAAACCCCATGTGAGACAGGCCCACAAACCCCAGAGTCCATGTGAGACAGGCCCACAAACCCCATGTGAGACAGGCCCACAAACCCCATAGTCCATGTGAGACAGGCCCACAAACCCCAGAGCCCATGTGAGACAGGCCCACAAACCCCAGAGTCCATGTGAGACAGGCCCACAAACCCCAGAGCCCATGTGAGACAGGCCCACAAACCCCAGAGTCCATGTGAGACAGGCCCACAAACCCCAGAGTCCATGTGAGACAGGCCCACAAACCCCAGAGCCCATGTGAGACAGGCCCACAAACCCCAGAGTCCATGTGAGACAGGCCCACAAACCCCAGAGTCCATGTGAGACAGGCCCACAAACCCCAGAGTCCATGTGAGACAGGCCCACAACAACCCATGTGAGACAGGCCCACAACCCCAAGTCCATGTGAGACAGGCCCACAAACCCCAGAGCCCATGTGAGACAGGCCCACAAACCCCAGAGTCCATGTGAGACAGGCCCACAAACCCCAGAGTCCATGTGAGACAGGCCCACAATCCCCAGAGCGTGTTCTGCAGTTCTGCCCCTTGTACAAGGAAGCACGCACACAGCACTGCCCCCTGTACAAGGAAGCACGCACACAGCACTGCCTCCTGTACAAGGAAGCACGCACACAGCACTGCCCCCTGTACAAGGAAGCACGCACACAGCACTGCCCCCTGTACAAGGAAGCATGCACACAGCACTGCCCCCTGTACAAGGAAGCACGCACACAGCACTGCCCCCTGTACAAGGAAGCACGCACACAGCACTGGCCCCTGTACAAGGAAGCACGCACACAGCACTGGCCCCTGTACAAGGAAGCACGCACACAGCACTGCCCCTGTACAAGGAAGCACACACACAGCACTGCCCCCTGTACAAGGAAGCACGCACACAGCACTGCCCCCTGTACAAGGAAGCACACACACAACACTGGCCCCTGTACAAGAAAGCACACACACAGCACTGCCCCCTGTACAAGGAAGCACGCATACAACACTGGCCCCTGTACAAGGAAGCACACACACAGCACTGCCCCCTGTACAAGGAAGCACGCACACAGCACTGGCCCCTGTACAAGGAAGCACGCACACAGCACTGGCCCCTGTACAAGGAAGCACGCACACAGCACTGCCCCCTGTACAAGGAAGCACCACACAGCACTGGCCCCTGTACAAGGAAGCACCACACAGCACTGCCCCCTGTACAAGGAAGCACGCACACAGCACTGCCCCCTGTACAAGGAAGCACACACACAGCACTGGCCCCTGTACAAGAAGCACACACACAGCACTGCCCCTGTACAAGGAAGCACGCACACACACTGCCCCTGTACAGGAAGCACACACACAGCACTGCCCCTGTACAAGGAAGCACGCACACAGCACTGCCCCTGTACAAGGAAGCACCACACACACTGCCCCTGTACAAGGAAGCACCACACAGCACTGGCCCCTGTACAAGGAAGCACGGACTACAGCACTGGCCCCTGTACAAGGAAGCACACACACAGCACTGCCCCTGTACAAGGAAGCACCACACAGCACTGGCCCCTACAAAAGCACGGCACAAGCCGGATCAAAGGGACCCTGGTACAAGGAACCAACTACAACTGGCTGTACAAGCAAGCACGGAGACAAGCAGCTGGAGAACCCCTAAAACAGCAACTTGAAGTAACAAGCTCTGGTATCCCAAGCGCTGATCCCTGGACAGGAAGCATACACAACTTTATCAAACTTATCAATAGTAGTATGAATAAATTGATCAACAATGAAGCCTTCCTGTAAAAAGCCAACTTTGTAGTTAACACTGTTTTTTGGTTATTAACCTGTTCCTGGGGTTTCTTAGAAAAGTTACATTTACATTTTTTTCAACAATGGCGATACATGTTTAACCACTCGTGCATTAAATATTCTCTTGTGTTAAGTGTGCTGCTTTCTAGACTCCCTAATATAAAAAATTCTGTTTACACTGTGATTTTCTCTGTGCTAAGTGTTCTGCTTTCTAGACTCTGGCAATGTCATATTCTGTTCACACTGTGATTCCTGTGCCTATGTCTGTGACTGTGCTAGTTCTACTGTGTAGGCTTGAGTACAGCTCCAGTTTTTGTCATGGTGCTGGAATCATGGCTGCCTGCTATTGCTGTTAGTGACTTGTGTTTTTGTCTATTCTACTGACCGTAGAACTGTTTTAGCCATGGTGTTACAATCACAGATGCTTGCTATTGCCGTTAGTGGCTTATGTGTTTGTCTATTCTTTCACCGGTATAACTGTGTGCTATTGCTATCGCCATTAGTGACTTATGTTTTTGTCTATTCTTTCACCGGTATAACTGTGTGTTATTGCTATCGCCATTAGTGACTTATGTTTTTGTCTATTCTATCACCGGTATAACTGTGTGTTATTGCTATCGCCATTAGTGACTTATGTTTTTGTCTATTCTTTCACCGGTGTACCTGTCTATTACTGCTATCGCCATTAGTGACTTATGTTTTTGTCTATTCTTTCACCGGTATAACTGTGTGTTATTGCTATCGCCATTAGTGACTTATGTTTTTGTCTATTCTTTCACCGGTATAACTGTGTGTTATTGCTATCGCCATTAGTGACTTATGTTTTTGTCTATTCTATCACCGGTATAACTGTGTGTTATTGCTATCGCCATTAGTGACTTATGTTTTTGTCTATTCTATCACCTGTGTACCTGTCTATTACTGCTATCGCCATTAGTGACATGTTTTTCTCTATTAATGGTCTATTTTTGTCCACCTGTATAACTGTCTGTTTTAGTCACGGTGTTACAATTACAGCCACTTGCTAATGCTATCACTGTCAGAGCCTACATTTCTGTCCATTTCAACTGCCTGTGTATGCTTGGCTGTCTGTGTTAGTCATGGTGTTACAATCATAGGTGCTTGCTACCACTGTCAGTGACTAGGTTATCGTCCATTTCTACTGACTGTCTTAGTCACGGTGTTACAGTGTACTTGCTACCACTGTCAATTATCATAGGTGCTTGCTACCACTGTCAGCGACTTCTGTTTTGGTCCATTTCTACCCACTGTAGAACTGTCTGTGTTAGTCATGATGTTACAATCATAGCCGCTTCCTAATGCTGCAGGACTAACATTTTTGTCCATTTCTACTGACTGTAGTATACATTTTTGTCCATTTCGACTGACTGTAGAACTGTCTGCATTAGTCATGGTGTCCATTTCTACTGACTGTACAACTTTCTGCGTTAGTCATGGTATTACAATCACAGGTGCTTGCTACCACTCTCAGTGACATGTTTCTGTCCATTTCTACTAACTGTAGTATACATTTTTGTCCATTTCTACTGACTGTAGAACTGTCTGCGTTAGTCATGGTGTCCATTTCTACTGACTGTAGAAATGTCTGTGTCAGTCATGGTGTCCACTTCTACTGACTGAAGAAATGTCTGTGTCAGTCATGGTGTCCATTTCTACTGACTGTAGAAATGTCTGTGTCAGTCATGATGTCCATTTCTACTGACTGTAGAAATGTCTGTGTCAGTCATGGTGTCCATTTCTACTAGGTGCTTGCTACCGCTCTCAGTGACTTATGTTTCTGTCCATTTCTACTGAC
>JABMCL010003436.1:227500-297500 GCA_018857735.1 Alviniconcha marisindica
GGGTGATCACTCAAACTGTCGTAAGCACAGGGTCACTTCAGGGTGATCACTCAAACTCTGTCATAAGCACAGGGTCACTTCAGGGTGATCACTCAGACTCTGTCATAAGCACAGGGTCACTTCAGGGTGATCACTCAGACTCTGTCATAAGCACAGGGTCACTTCAGGGTGATCACTCAGACTCTGTCATAAGCACAGGGTCACTTCAGGGTGATCACTCAGACTCTGTCGTAAGCACAGGGTCACTTCAGGGTGATCACTCAGACTCTGTCGTAAGGACGGGGTCACTTCAGGGTGATCACTCAGACTCTGTCATAAGCACAGGGTCACTTCAGGGTGATCACTCAGACTCTGTCATATTCATAAGCACGGGGTCACTTCAGGGTGATCACTCAGACTCTGTCGTAAGGACGGGGTCACTTCAGGGTGATCACTCAGACTCTGTCATAAGCACGGGGTCACTTCAGGGTGATCACTCAGACTCTGTCATATTCATAAGCACGGGGTCACTTCAGGGTGATCACTCAGACTCTGTCATAAGGACAGGGTCACTTCAGGATGATCACTCAAACTCTGTCATAAGCAGAGGCACAGTTCAAAACTCTTCTCTTTTACATTTATATAAACCTTTTTGCATGTCAATCCACAAAACCAATCCCTACACAAATATCAAATAAAGCATACATACACAAACATTAAACACAGAGTTAGCCCCCTTCAGTGCTACCCTTGTAAAAGGCAAAAGATTTTCTCGTCAGTTGAAGAGAAAATAGCCCTGATATAACCCTATGTGGCCGACTGGGTTCAAAGCACCAACTACCTAAACTGCCCTTGTAAAAAAACTTTAAAAAGCATATAAAGCTTCGACATGCTGGAATATCAATCATTCCATCTAATTTATCAATACCACATCAAAGAGAAGTTTTTTTAGTTTTTTTGATAAAGGGACAGAAACTATAAAAATAATATTAAAAAATCTCATAAATGCATAACAGCAAATACCAATTGCCGTATGGCAGCAAGCTGCGCCTACCACCTACCACCCATCATTTCCCAGCTGCTCAACAAGAGCCATACAAAAAAGCCTTACTCTTAACAAAAAACGTTGAGAGAATTTTCTGGAGAAATAAAAAAGTCAGGAGAGTGGACCATAAGCCAAAAAATGACAAGACTGAAAGAGCAAGAAGCTAGGCAGAAAAAACGAGAGAGGAGATAGGAAAAGGGGAATCAAATGACAGCCCTGAGATTCCAGACAGGAGGGAGACACCGAACATCCCCAGCCTCCCTTCAGAGACTCTGGCATTGAAGAGACACCCACACCCACCCACTCTCAAGGAAACACAAACGCGCGCCAATCAGTCTTCCAGTGCCCACCGAAGTATGCATTACAGTTTGTGAATTACAAATACTCTTTCAAAAATTATCTCCCTTTGAGTCTCCCCCCCCCTTCCCCTTCTACTCCCCTCCCCCCTCCTTTCACTTGCCTGACTCTCATGGTTCCCCCCTCCTTTTCCCTCTCTCTCTATACATATGCTTCCTTCCGCACTCAACGACCCATATGCAGACATGTCACCTATTATCTGAAAGAGTAGCCTACTAGATTCTTGTAGTAATCACGTCATAAACAGATTAGTTGCAAGTTATTCTGTTTACGTACATAAACTATACAATATCTTGTGGAACATAAGCAATAAATGACATATTGTGGAGCATAAGCTATACAATGACATCTTGTGGAACATAAGCTATACAATATCTTGTGGAACATAAGCTATACAATATCTTGCGGAACATAAGCTATACAATGACATCTTGTGCAACATAAGCTATACAAATTTTACAATCTCCTGTTGAACATAAACTAAACAATGATATATTGTGGAACATAAGCTATACAATGATATATTGTGGAACATAAGCTATACAATATCTTCTGGAGCATAAGCTATGCAATGACATCTTGTGGAACATAAGCTATACGATATCTTGTGGAACATAAGCTATACACTGATATCTCGTGGAACATAAGCTACACAATGATATTTTGTGGAACATAGGCTTTAAATTGTGGAACATGAGCTTTACAATGTTATCATGGAACACAAGCTATACAGTGATATCTTGTGGAACATAAGCTACACAATGATATCCTGTGGAACATAAACTATACAATGATACCTTATGGAACATAACTATATGAGCTACACAATGATATCATGTGGAACACAATGATATCTTGCGGAATGGATTTCTGACTCACTGTTGACAGTGCAAAAATAGCTTGTGGAATGTGTTACAAGAACAATACGCTTGGCAGAGATGAGATACCTGATGGAATGTGTTACAGTAACAAGAAGCTTTGCAGAGATGAGATACCTGATGGAATGTGTTACAATAACAAGAAGCTTTGCAGAGATGAGATACCTGATGGAATGTGTTACAATAACAAAAAGCTTTGCAGAGATGAGATACCTGATGGAATGTGTTACAATATATACCAAGAAGCTTTCCAGAGACGAGATCCCTGATGGAATGTGTTACAATATATACCAAGAAGCTTTGCAGAGATGAGATACCTGATGGAATGTGTTACAATATATACCAAGAAGCTTTCCAGGGATGAGATACCTGATGGAATGTGTTACAATAACAAAAAGCTTTGCAGAGATGAGATACCTGATGGAATGTGTTACAATAACAAGAAGCTTTGCAGAGATGAGATACCTGATGGAATGTGTTACAATATATACCAAGAAGCTTTCCAGAGATGAGATCCCTGATGGAATGTGTGACAATAACAAGAAGCTTTGCAGAGACGAGATACCTGATGGAATGTGTGACAGTAACAACAAGCTTTGCAGAGATGAGATACCTGATGGAATGTGTTACAATAACAAAAAGCTTTGCAGAGATGAGATACCTGATGGAATGTGTTACAATATATACCAAGAAGCTTTCCAGAGACGAGATCCCTGATGGAATGTGTTACAATCACAAGAAGCTTTGCAGAGATGAGATACCTGATGGAATGTGTTACAATAACAAGAAGCTTTGCAGAGATGAGATACCTGATGGAATGTGTTACAATATATACCAAGAAGCTTTCCAGAGACGAGATCCCTGATGGAATGTGTTACAATAACAAGAAGCTTTGCAGAGATGAGATACCTGATGGAATGTATTACAATAACAAGAAGCTTTGCAGAGATGAGATACCTGATGGAATGTGTTACAATATATAACAAGAAGCTTTCCAGAGACGAGATCCCTGATGGAATGTGTTACAATATATAACAAGAAGCTTTCCAGAGACGAGATCCCTGATGGAATGTGTTACAATATATACCAAGAAGCTTTCCAGAGACGAGATCCCTGATGGAATGTGTTACAATATATAAGAAGAAGCTTTCCTGATATGAGATACCTGATGGAATGTGTTACAATAACAAAAAGCTTTGCAGAGATGAGATACCTGATGGAATGTGTTACAATAACAAAACGCTTTGCAGAGATGAGATACCTGATGGAATGTGTTACAATATATAACAAGCTTTCCAGAGACGAGATCCCTGATGGAATGTGTTACAATAACAAAAAGCTTTGCAGAGATGAGATACCTGATGGAATGTGTTACAATAACAAGAAGCTTTGCAGAGATGAGATACCTGCTGGAATGTGTTACAGTAACAAAAAGCTTTGCAGAGATGAGATACCTGATGGAATGTTTACAATATATACCAAGAAGCTTTCCAGAGACGAGATCCCTGATGGAATGTGTTACAATATATACCAAGAAGCTTTCCAGAGACGAGATCCCTGATGGAATTTTCAAATTACCAAAAGTTTCCAAGAAATCCCTGAAGGACTGTGCCACTCACCATTTGCTGTGAGTCTTTTGACAAAGTACCAGTGCATCAGCTTTCTTGCACCCCACACTCTGAAATTCAAGAAAACAAAGTCATTATGCTATGGAGTACGAGTGAAATAAACTGTGGTGTATTAATAATAATAATAATAAGGAAATTTTGTGGCCCCCCTGCGCTAAAGTCCTAACAACATCATTAGATAACACCAAAACAAAAAAACACAATAAAATTTAAAAAAAAAAAAAAAAAAATTATATAATTAATATATAATATATATATATATATAATAAGAAAAAATTTAAAAAAAAGGGGGGGGAAAAAATCCCAAATTAAAAAAGTCACACACACAACACCCCACACAACACACAAACACACACACACACACACACTCACACACACACCCACACACACACACACACACACGTACGTAAGGGGGGATGGACAATGTTGCTTAGCTGAAATATTCTGAGAAGAGAAATGTCTTGAGTTTGCTTTTGAAGCAAGTAAAGTATTGTACTTACTATTGTTATAAGTCTTAGGTTTTTTAAGAAGCAGGATTTTTGTTTGAATGACTATTTAGTCTATCACCAGTATTTTACAATGAACACGTGTCCAAAGACAACAAAAAAGTTACAGATTAATCATTAAACTTAAAGGAATTGGTCTCCTCAAAACATAAATCATCAATGTTGTAAAAGAGCACTAGCCTTCTAAAAAAAACAAGTTTTGTCCAAGAAGGCTGTTTTTTTCAAACAGGTAGAAGAGATCAATATAAAAAGTCTAAATAAAGGACTTTGATTTAAAATGCCTCGCTGACTTTACAACATATTCAACTTAGAATCCCACTTTTCTTTGCAAGGATTAGTAGGACTGGAAATGGAAATTTAGTTAGTAATTGGATTTTAATATTTTGTCAATCATACAATGTCGCCTCAGGACAATCAAAGCTCAGTCATAAGCAAACACACACTTCAAAACCTCTCATATATTATAAAACACAAAACAGAACGTACATGATACACAAACATCAAACACAAATTTTCAAAGAGTTAGTCCCCCAAATACTGCCCCTGTTAAAAAAGCATCAAAAGGCTCGGACATGCTGGTATCATCGACCGTTCCATCTAACTTACTGATACCAGATTAAAGAAAAAAATTGTTTTCAAAGGATGGAGAGAATCAATACAAAAAAGTAAAAGTGTTATATAAATCATTAAATGCATAATGACAAATACCAATGCCTTATGGCAGCAAGCTGCACATACCATTACCAACTATTATCTCCTATCTGTTAAACAAGAGCCATACAAAAAAGTCTATGTCTTAATGAAAAATATTAAGAAAATTTTCTGGAAAAGGTCAGGAGAATGGACCATTAGCAGAAAAAATGACAACACAGAAAGAGTAAAAGGACTAGGCAAAAAAACGAGAGAGGAGATAGGAAAGAGGAATCAGATGATAGCTGGTAGGCAGTATATGTGGCTTGCTGCCACACTTTTACTTTTTTCTGTCCCTTCCTCTTCTTTTCTTCTCTTTTTTTCTTCTTCTTTAATCTGGTATCAATAAGTTAGAATGGCCAATGATACCAACATGTCCTAGCCTTAAGTGCTCTTTTAGCAGGGGTAATATTAAAAGACCAACTCTTCCAAAATCTATGTTTGATATTTGTGTATGTATGTTTTGTTTTATGTTTGCGTCGGGACCGGTTTTGTGGACTGACTTGAGAAAAGGTTTACACATATATATATATATATGAGAAGAGATTTGAAATGCGAATTTGCTTATGACAGAGTTTGATTGTCCTGAGGTGACCCTGTCTGGCTGACAAGACATTAAAATCCAACTACTAACTAACTGTGTTAGTAATAGTATTGTGCTCATGTGATGTCTTCCAAATGTTAATCAGCTCCATGGGGTACATACAAGACTGGGAAGACAAGCAGCGGCACTGAGAAGAGAGCCCTGTCCTGCCATTTTTCAGGGAAGTAGAGGAAGTAGAAGAGGACGGCTGCCAGGATGTAGAGAACAATGGAATACAGCAGCAGGCTGGCGGCAACCTTCTTCTGCAGCTCCTGGTTCTGGCGGCGACTTTTCTGCAGGCGACTTATTTCCTGGTAACAGATTGTATGCACTGTGACACAGATGTATTATTTGTATGTTCAATATCAACAAACAAGGGAGTTAATTATGTGTAGCTTAGATGAGAGGAAAGAGGATAAGATTAACTTAAACTGTAGTGAGAATGACCAGCAGTGGCAAGAAGGGGGTGGGGGGTGCGGAAGCATAGTGCGCATCGAGAGGAGGATGAAGTGACGAGAGGAATGCAAGGGAGGGGGGGAGGGGAGGGAGAGGAGTAAGAAGGGTAAGGAGGGAGGGGGGCAGGGAGAGGGAGAGGAGTAAGAAGGGTAAGGAGGGAGGGGGGAGGGGAGGGAGAGGAGTAAGAAGGGTAAGGATGGAGGGGGGCAGGGGAGGGAGAGGAGTAAGAAGGGTAAGGAGGGAGGGGGGGAGGAGGGGGGAGAGAAGGGTAAGGAGGGAGGGGGGCAGGGGAGGGAGAGGAGTAAGAGGGTAAGGAGGGAGGGGGCAGGGGAGGGAGAGGAGTAAGGAGGGAGGGGGCAGGGGAGGGAGAGGAGTAAGGAGGGAGGGGGGCAGGGGAGGGAGAGGAGTAAGAAGGGTAAGGAGGGAGGGGGGCAGGGGAGGGAGAGGAGTAAGAAGGGTAAGGGAGGGAGGGGCAGGGGAGGGAGAGAGGTAAGAAGGGTAAGGAGGGAGGGGGCAGGGAGGGAGGGAGGTAAGAAGGGTAAGGATGGAGGGGGGCAGGGGAGGAGAGGAGTAAGAAGGGTAAGGAGGGAGGGGGGCAGGGGAGGGAGAGGGTAAGAAGGGTAAGGAGGGAGGGGGGCAGGGGAGGGAGAGGAGTAAGGGAGGGAGGGGGGCAGGGGAAGGAGAGGAGTAAGAAGGGTAAGGAGGGAGGGTGCTGGGGAGGGAGAGGGTAAGAAGGGTAAGGAGGGAGGGGGGCAGGGGAGGGAGAGGAGTAAGAAGGGTAAGGAGGGAGGGGGCAAGGGAGGGAGAGGAGTAAGAAGGGTAAGGAGGGAGGGGGCAGGAATGAATGAAGGCTGAAAGCAGACTCTGTGAGAAAGCAGAGGCCAGTTGCATTGCAGCGCTCAGCGCGTGCGGCAGCAAACTGATAGGCTAAGGACTGAAATCAAAATCTTGAGTTAATTACGCTCGAAACACATCACTCAGACAACAACAAAGACCTGAGCTGCCTATGGTACCTCTCACTCGTCATACGAGTGAACGCAAGGTGCATGTACTCCACCAGAGGTACATCCTCTATTAATCTGGGCCCCTTTCCACTTCAGACTGTGACAGATCTTCAAGTCATTTAAGTCATTTGATAAAACATTTGACAAGTCATTTGACAAAACAGCTGCAGCCAGCCACCTAATGACAGACAAAACAGCCCATGTTTAACCCTTTCCTTGCTACTTTGACATTACAAGACATCCATGGCAAAGTGCTTGCCATCTACCAGAAGGACGTCATACTCATACAGTCATAGCACATCCTGCTAAATTTCTGACTGTTCATGCACCGCACAGCATCAACCCCAGTAAACGTGCCAGATCCGTTTCGCATCCAGTCCAGATCAGCTCGGAAGTGTTGGCCAGAAGGAAGTCGGATGATTCTTGCACACCACCTTGCTTTTGGACCAGATCCATTTGGCCCAAACTGATACAGCTGGTTTTGTACAATATGATCTATGATGTCTGTGAAAGAATGCGACTGTTTCTGAAAGTGGAAAACTGGTACAGGGCCATTTGCATCCAGCCAGAAACCAGGCCCAATGATTCCTGCACACCGGCTTTCTTCCAGACAAGATGCATTTGGCAAAACCCTGACCAGGCCATCCAGGAAATCCAGGTCAGTGTGCACAATTTATATATATGTATATATATGATCCATGCCTTCAATGGAAACACGGAACTGTATTGGATGCGGGAAGTCAATGATGATGATGATGTAGAGCTTAATGTCCTTGGATAAAGGTTGACATATTAGGGACAAACTGTGACCAATGCATAAGCACGGATCAATGTTGCTTTACATCCACAGAAACCATAAGGCTCATTAGGATGGGGAGCCCAGGAATGGCCACCTCGACTTTTACACAGCTCCAGAACTCTGCAGAAAGTCAAGTCAGATCAGGCCTATTTGATCCAACCCAATTCTGGCTGCATGCTGGCCATAATGGCCATTACTGGCCATTACCAAAAGGCTTCCAGATCAGAACCAGCATGTTTACTGGGGAAGTGAATCTGCATCATGAGCTAATACAACACATAAAAACAGATAACAGAGAGGCAAAGTTCTAGAAAATGAATGTTTCCAATTGGATTGACCTGTCTGTGAGTGTAAGACTCTTTTGTAAAGGAGAATGAGGCTATCCTCAAAGTCAAAAAAAAAAAAAATGGAAGGTGGAAGGGGTTAATAAAATTACCTAATAAATGCATGTTCTATTTTTTACTTATTTTAGTCAATAACAATTACTGAATTAAAGGGTATTTTAAAACTAATCCTAATCTAATTCTAAGTATAACTTTTTGAGGCAAATTTGACTTAACAAAGTTACTGTCATCAGTTTCAGTTTCTGGTCACAATATAAATTATCACACAATTTTAAAAAAAGATGAAAATTACTATCAAAAGATAACAGTTAACACTCACCTTTTCCAGTGTTTCCAATATTTCAATTGTGGATTTGTTACCCTGCAAACACAAAATGAATGTACAACTACAAGTAGAAGATACAGCATGACAAAAAGGAAGGTAGGCATAGGATTAGGAAACTAAAACAAGGCACACACACACACACACACACACACACACACACACACACACACACACACACACACACACACACAAAGTAAATAAATAAAAAGGAACCTTGTACAAGCTAAGAGTCAAACTCTAAGCAGCAGTTTATAACACCCTTCCTCCAGTCCATGCCACAATTGGTTACACCATAGATCTCAGAAAACTGTCAGCAAAAAGAGTTTTTGCTGGTAGTAAGAAGTAGTAAGTTTGTAACAGATAACTCAAATTACAATATCACACATTTCTTATAAATATAATGTAACATGCCCACACATAAGGGGATGTAATGGGAGAATCAATGAGAATTGAGATGGGATTTTTTTTTTTAAATGTGTGTGTCTGTGTGTGTGTGTGTGTGTGTGTGTGAGAGAGAGAGAGAGAGAGAGAGAGAGAGAGAGAGAGAGAGAGAGAGAGAGAGAGAGAGAGAGAGAGAGAGAGAGAGAGAGAGAGATCATATCCATGGAGCCATATTATCTATTTAATCTGCTAGTTATGAAGGGTTACCTGGGATTTTTATTTTTTTAATGACATTTTAGTTTTTACCTGACATGTACATTTTTATATTAATCTGGGGTGATTTTAAGTGCTCTCGTGGTGGTAATACGGTTTTGTTTCAATTAGTTATTTCTGTTTCTGTACTGTATTGCGACTACCGTTTTTCTGTTTATGTTTTTTCTGAGATCCCTCTCCATCTCTCTCTGCAGTTCGTCCTCAGGTGACCCTATGCAGTTGAAGGGAAGTTTAAAATCCAGTAACTACTGTATTAGATCAACTGCCTGCGGTGAGTTTTTGTACGAAATGCGACTTGGGTGTTTTATTGATTTATTTATTTGTGTGAGTTTTGTCCGGTGAGCTGCTGTCTAGACTGAGCTATTGTACCCTTAGAGGACACGCGCAGAGCCACAAACACTGTTCCATCGGGCTGAATCTGTGAAGCATCGAGTGACTCTGCAAGCAGTAAGTGCGACCCTAAAATGTACAGAAATGGAGGTGAAATGAGGCAATAGCTCCGGACATTAGAAACATGAGATGTACTTCATTCTTACCCGAAACCGAGAAGTTATAATTCCCATTCTTAGCTTTTCGTATGGAACGAGAGGAGTGCTTGAGTTTTCGTGTGCAAGGGAAGCTACTCCGAATTACATCAGAGTTCACTCATTTTAACTTCCGACTATTTTGGACCAACCGAAACAAACAAATCTGTTTCCCGTAAACTGATAATATTTGCGACACGAATATTACGACTTTGCAGTGTTCTCTCCCAGAATTATTGTGCGGCTGTCACGTCTGTAGGCTCCAGCGAAGTGGAGACAACAGGTTTGATTTCTTGGCAGCGGTGAGTTGCGTAGTTTTTATTTTCACATAATCATATAATAATAATGACTTGCCAAAACCGATACCTTTCAGTTTCAGTTTCAGTTTAAGATCTTTTAAGCCGATTGTGCATATTGTGCAAGTAGACGATACAAAGACACGGGAAGGTACTTTATTTGTCTGGCAAGTAACATACGTCAGATGTTAAATGTCGATCTTATTCTTGCCGACAAAGTTTGTACATCAGTACATGTATCATGTATAATATAGAGTGTAAAGTTTAAATCAGGGTTCGCGTTAACAGGTAATTTCCGATATTTTACTGGTTATGTGAACTTATGATCAGCATATTATCCATAAACGAGGGAAAAGCAGCAATCGGTCGGACGTATTAGCTGCTATTTTATTTATCCGGTTCTCTAAAATATAAAAACAACAACAGAAAAGCAGAGAGTGGCCCAGAGAGAGAGAGAGACTGTGTGTGCGTCACTGCCTGTGGCGTGTTTGGTGCGTGGTTTGCCTGTACACAGGTGTGGATGTGTGTTTCTCAGAAATTGTACCCAAATGTGTGACATAGAGCTTCAAAAATAAACTTTGCTCCAGATCATGTGCATTCTTTGGTGGGTTAACAGTTTAGGTAATTACTCGACATATCCATATCCTGCCGAAGAAACATATATATAATATATATTCTTCTCTTTTACATAAAAAAAAGAAGAAGAAGCAAAGCTGAATTGACAAACATTGCTGGTACTCCATTTCAGTTCAAACATGAAAGTCAGAACTCAATTAGAGTGTTCATAAAATATAAAAAGTAATAAAACAGGATAATTTAAACAAGAAATATGGTCTTGATTTTCCATCTTTCAGCTTTTTTTTCCATTTGTAGCTGTGCCAATAAACAAAATCATGATAAATGACATACATGTACTGTTGTAGATTGTAAAATGTTTATGCAGTGTACAAATCATAACCAGACAGGGCTTATAATTCCATTTCCATCCCGCTGACCTAGAACTGGGGGGGGGGAGGAGATTGTTCCAGATGTGGGGGCCAAAGTGTGAGAGATGGGGAAGGGGGGGGGGGAGATTGTTCCAGATGTGGGGGCCAAAGTGTGAGAGATGGGGAAGGGGGGGGGGGGGGAGGAGATTGTTCCAGATGTGGGGGCCAAAGTGTGAGAATAGGGAAGGGTGGGGGAGATTGTTCCAGATATTGGGGCCAAAGTGTGAGAGATGGGGAAGGGTGGGGGAGATTGTTCCAGATGTGGGGGCCAAAGTGTGAGAGATGGGGGGGGGGGGAGGGGGTGATTGTTCCAGATGTGGGGGCCAAAGTGTGAGAGATGGGGGGGGGGGGGGGGGATTGTTCCAGATGTGGGGGCCAAAGTGTGAGGCATAGGGGAGGGAGCAAGGTGGCTGCTAGTAGAGATCCAGAATTACTTGCGGTACTTCAGTAGTAGCAGTCTCTATGTTCCAGATGTGGGGGCCAAAGTGAGGATGGGAGTGTTCAGATGTGGGGGCAGGGGGGAGGGGGGGGGGAGATGGTGTTCCAGATGTTGGGGGAAGTGGAGATGCAGATATGGGGCAAGTGGAGGATGGGGGGGGGGGGATTGTTCCAGATGTGGCAAGGTGGGGCAGAGGAGATTGTCATGGGGGCAGGTGAGGTGGAGGGGGGGGAGGGGGAGGAGATGTTCCAGATGTGGGGGCCAATGTGTAGGTGTGTCAGAGAATGTGAGGTGGAGTTGTTCAGATTGGGGGCCAAAGGTGAGGATGGGGGGGGGAGGAGATTGTTCCAGATGTGGGGGCCAAAGTGTGAGAGGGGGGAGAGATTGTTGGGGAAGTGGAGTGGGGGGGGAGGAGATTGTTCCAGATGTGGGGGCCAAAGTGTGAGCATAGGGAGGTGGGGGAGATTGTTCCAGATTGGGGCCAAAGTGTGAGAGATGGGAGGGTGGGGAGATTGTTCAGATGTGGGGCCAAAGTGTGAGAGATGGGGAGGGGAGAATTGGGTTCGAGGGCCAGTGTGGGGGGGAGCGATTGTTCCAGATGTGGGGGCAAAGTGTGAGAGATGGGGGGAGGGGTTCAGAGTGGGGGCCAAAGTGTGAGAGATGGGGGGGGATTGTTCCAGATGTGGGGCCAAAGTGTGAGAGATGGGGGGAGGGGGGATTGTTCCAGATGTGGGGGCCAAAGTGTGAGAGATAGGGGAGGGAGCAAGGTGGCTGCTAGTAGGTCCAGATATGGGTACTTCAGAGTAGCAGTCCTAGTTCAGATGTGGGGGCCAAAGTGGAGGGGGGGGGGGGGGGGGGAGAGATTGTTCCAGATGTGGGGGCCAAAGTGTGAGAGATGGGGGGGGGGGGGGAGATTGTTCCAGATGTGGGGGCCAAAGTGTGAGAGATGGGGGGGGGGGGGGGGATTGTTCCAGATGTGGGGGCCAAAGTGTGAGAGGAGTGGGGGAGGGTGGGGGGGAGGAGGAATGGGGATGTTCCAGATTGGGGGCCAAGTGTGAGAGATGGGGGGGGGTGTGGTGGGGGGGTGAGGAGAGTCAAGATGTGGGGCCAAGGTGAGAGATGTGAGGGGAGGGGGATGGGGAGTTGTTCCAGATGTGGGGCCAAAGTGGAGATGGGAGGGGGGGGGGGGGGAGATGGTTCCAGTGTGGGGCCAAAGTGTGAGAAGGGGGGGAGATTGTTCCAGATTGGCAGTGTAGAGATGGGAGGGGCGTTGCGTGTGGGGAAATAGAGATGGGGGGTGATTGTCAATGGGAAAGTGTGAGGCATAGGGGAGGGAGCAAGGTGGCTGCTAGTAGAGATCCAGAATTACTTGCGGTACTTCAGTAGTAGCAGTCTCTATGGACGACAGTGTATCTGATAGACAACAGTGTATCTGACCTGTTACAGTGTCACTGACTCATCTGACCGGTTTTGTGTACCACTTTTGTGACCTTGTACAAGTTCTAATAGGCTTTTTACACTAATATCTATAGATGTCAGTTGTCACACTGGTTTGCAAAATGTCCAGCATGATCGTTGGTTTAAATGCAGAAAAGGAGGAAAAACCATGAAGCTGATCACAAAATGAGTATCTTCTTCTTCTGTATCGTGTGCAACTTCAGCACTTTGAAAACTATGGCACTTTTACTGCATACTGGGTTATTTTGGTGTAAATTTCCATAATCCATTGAAGTCTGACAACATTATATCATAGTAACAATGTACAGGATGATTTTTGTATTTTTATTTTTTAACATTAATTGTTAAATTAGATTTATTTATACTGAATTACCAAAAATGTACCCACTTCAGTGTCTGTGCAGAACAGTCACTTTAAGTTGAACAGAGTTCAAAGGACCAGCTGCTGAGGTACAAGTCAGCAGCAAGACAATGCATCCAGCTGTGACTATGAGAGCCCAGCTCCACCTCCTTCTGCTGATTTGTTTAAATATAGTTTTTAGTGATAGTGTTAATTTTCAAATGGTTTGTGTGTGTGTGTGTGTGTGTGTTTTGTTTTTGTGTGTGTGTTTTTCAGGTGAAGAACAGTCAATGGATGTGAGATGTTTGAATTTTCTTTCTTTTGGTGAACAGGCAAGAGATTTTTCCACCTTTGGGTGGAAATCCGCCATTTTGAGGTCACCCAGGGCCATTCTTGACCCCCTAGAAGGCTTGGTGCTTCGCACGGTCTGCAGTCCATGTTCGGCCTTTTTCACAATTTTCTGATCTCATGCCTGGTGAATGATCGTTGATGGTATTCAGATGTTGTTGTTTTTATGTGCTTTTTCAGGTGAAGGACAGTGAACAAAGTCAAAATGTATGGCAGTGACCCTGAACTCGGGGCCTCACAAGATGGCTTCTTCAATGCGGACAGTTTCTCGGAAAAGACTGTTCGGCTGGGTAAAAGACATGAAGCAGTAATAGTAATATTATAGTAATTGTATATATTATAAATATAAATTATAATGCAACAAGGGTTGTCTTACTGATGATGAAGGGTGTAATCACTGTAATGTATACACAGAGGAATTAGAACACTGGCCATGGGTGCAGAAATATACTCAAATAAGATCTGTGTTTTGCCAAGTTTTAAGTTACCCTAACACAGTATTACTAACAAGTCTATAATAGTTTAATACACATACTGTATAAAAAATAAAATAAAATAAAAATCTTCTGGGGGTCAGTTTTTGTGATGCATTTTTTAACAAGGCTGAAAATAATTACATTTCATACATTCTTCAAAGTGTCACCCTCGGTTCCAATAGTCAGCTGTATTTGAATCAGACAAAAGCTGGTTCTCTTGTAAAGGATGCATGTGTGATGTGAATTCAGTGACGAAAAGCTTAGTTACATGGGTAGGTCTCTCGAATCAAATTATGTGCACGAGTGGAAAGATCTCGGAAAATGAACGTTGTGTTTGCAAAAAAATTCTTTCTCGTCTCCTTTGTAATAATATAGACCTATACCACAATCATAAAGGAAGCAGATGTGTACAGAGAGGTTGTGTGTAATTAAAATCAAATTAACAGACAATTAAACTAGTTTAGAAGCTGGTTAGTTTTACATCAGTTGATAAAAAAAAAAAATCAGCTGGTGGTCGACTTACTTTAAAAACTGGTTTAAACTTTACTGTACATTTTGAAGTCAGCTGCCTGTATTGTTGATTTAAAGTGTCTGAACTGTTTTGCAGTACTACAGTAACTATACAGTAATAGATTCTTCTGTTTTCCTGAATAGGCTCAGACAGAAAATGCCTGCTGTGTATGGATCATGCTACGTGCATGGCAAAAAATGTAATGGTGTGATTTTCCCAGATGCTAGTACTAACCTGTGATTTTTCTTCTTCTTTCAGGGTTTATACGCCGAGTGTACGCCATCTTGTTTGTTCAGATATTCGTCACAGCTCTCATGATTGCCCTCTTCCTTTATGTGTGAGCATTAATTAACCTTTTATCTGATGAGGTCAGTTAACTCTTAGTGGGTAACGGGGTCCCTTCAGTCTTTGAATGTTTTGGGAATCTCACTGATTCTCCCGTTACATCCCCCTACGTCCTCAGTGTGTCCTCAGTGTGAACTTATACAGTTTCTATTATCTCTCTGTATAAAGAAGTTGGTCACCTACAGAGAAGAACACACACACACACCCACACACACACACACACATACACATACACACACACACACACACACACACACACACACACATAGACACACACCACCACACACACACACACACCACACACACACACACACACACACACACACACACACACTGCCAGTGCTATCACTGCAACTGTTGTCATCACTTCAGCTACACTATGTTTGCTAGGTACCACTGTTGCCAAGGTTATTACCAGCTGTTATTGCTATCACTACATCAGCTTGCGCTGTGAAGTTGATGTTGCCATAATTACTCTGTGTGTGTGTGTGTGTGTGTGTGTGTGTGTGTGTGTGTGTGTGTGTGTGTGTATGCATGTGTGATTCTTTTTCTGTTATTATTGTTTGTAACTGTTGATATGCTTACATTTAACTGTTATGTATAGTTCCACTTTTGGGAATGGGTGGGTGGGTAGCTGTTTGTACTTTATTGGTATGAGTGTCCTTTGGTAGTTTTAGCTTGCGAGAGCTTACGTATATATATGCACTGTGTGTATCTGGCGCTGTGAACACGCAAGGTTTTGTGTGGAGGTTTTTTATGCGCCATATATAAATTTTCATTCATTCATTCATTCAGCAGCACTGCTGTTAGTCTTCCCACTGCCACTATGCTATTAGTAGTTATTACTGTGTAATTATTTACTGATACTTTTTTCAGGGAACCAATTCAAGAGTATTCAAGGCAAAACCCCTGGCTGTTCATTGTTAGCATGTGAGTACAACACTGGTTTGAGGATGGACTGCTCAGATATGTCATTTCTGGCCTGATCCAAACACATAAACGGTTAAAAAGAATGCTATTTATTAGGAAAAAACACAACATGCAAATTTTCGGGGTAAGCTCCTTTTTCAAGCTGCAAAACGACACTTGCACAGCAGTTAAATGATGAGTCATTTTTGGTCTGATCCAAACACATAAACGGTTAAAAAGAATGCTGTTTATTAGGGAAAAACACAATATGCAAGCTACAAAACGACACTTGCACAACAGTTAAATGATCACGTTTTGTCTTGCTGTGATTCCAGTGATTTTTATGATGAGTATATTATGTTTCATGTATATTATGTTACGTTTTGTCTTGGTATGATTACAGTCATTTTTATGATGAGTGTATTATGTTTCAGGGTGTGATTACGTTTTGTCTTGGTGTGATTACAGTCATTTTTATGAGTATATTATGTTTCAGGGTGTGATTACATTTTGTCTTGGTGTGATTACAGTCATTTTTATGATGAGTGTAATACTGTATATTATGTTTCAGGGTGTGATTACATTTTGTCTTGGTGAGATTATAGTCATTTTTATGATGAGTATAATACTGTATATTATGTTTCAGGGTGTGATTACATTTTGTCTTGGTATGATTACAAGCTCTTTTTTTTTATGATGAGTATATTATGTTTGAAGGTGTGATTACATTTTGTCTTGGTATGATTGAAGCTCTCTTTTTTTATGATGAGTATATTATGTTTCAGGGTGTGATTACATTTTGTCTTGGTATGATTACAAGCTCTTTTTTTTATGATGAGTATATTATGTTTCAGGGTGGTTACATTTGCAATACTGATTGTGTTGGCCTGCTGCCCTAATGTGCGTCGAAACTATCCCTCCAACCTCATTCTGCTGGCCATCTTTGTGAGTGTGAAACTTTCCAAACTCATCTTGCATGTCATGTGTGTGTGTAGTGCGTTTTTGTTTTGTTTTTGTTTTTTAATAATACTTTATGTAAATTGTTTTGGTAGAACTATGCTCTGCATGTGTATAGAATATCATATTTAGGTTAATATGTATCATGTGAGTGCTCAGGGTGTTGATGAGTGGATGATAAATGTACATTATTATTATTATCTTTGAGAGTATTGTATGTAATTTCACACACACACACACACACACACACGTAGACCGTATGTGTGTAAATTAGCATGGATGTGTAACCTCACACCCACAAGTTCACAGGTTTATGTGCAACTGCCTGCACACATGGAACTTATAGTGCACGTTTGGGGACTCAAAACGCTTTGTCATTTAATTAAACAAAAGCATGTAATGCATAAATACTCACACAAAAATCAGTTGCATAATAACACATTACTTAAATACTACGCATACTTAGTCAAACAAAGGAAAGTGAAATTGACACACACGGAAACACGTCAGTTCTCGCACTCACAGAGTTGCCTGCACGCACGCATGCACATACGCAAAGACTGTATGTGTGTAAATTAGGATGATGTGTAACCTGACGCACATGTTCACAGGTTTTCCCACACACATGGAATTTATAGTGCACACTCAGCAACTCAAAGCTCCTTGTCATTTAATTAAACAAAAGCATGGAATGCATAAATATTCACACAAAAATCAGTAGCATAATAATGCATTACTACTCATACTTAGTCATGCAAAGCAAAGTGACACGCACACATACACACACACACACACACACACACACACACACACACACACACACACATGCATGCATGCATGTACACATGCATGCACACACACACACACACACACACACACAAATAGGTGGATCGCACGCACTTGGATTGCAAGTGCCGACCTCCCCCCGGCCCCCACACCAAACCGATTCAACCAGATTTTTTGTTTATAGAAAAATAATAATGGCAGCGGTCAGCCAGGTGCCAGAACTTCTTTCTTGGTAAACAGATTGAATGAACTGGAAATTTTACTAAGTCTGTTGGCATCCAAAATGATTCAGTCCAGTCAGATCTCAGTACGCACGAAGTCGGCATCAGCACATTTCCCATTGTAGTCATCTCTGATTGGTCATCACTGTGCGACAGCGAGATAAATGAAAGGGGTCTGTTGCACCTCACAAATCTTTTTCTTTTTAGAGTTTGTGAACATAATGCTGTATGTTAATTATAGATTATTCTCAAAAGTTGTTTACTGTTGCTTTGAGTGCATTTCTTTTACTCTCTCTCTCTCTCTCTCTCTCTCTCTCTCTCTCTCTCTCTCTCTCTCTCTCTCTCTCTCTCTCTCTCTCTCTCTCCCCCAACCCCCTTTCTCACTCCTCTCCAGCTCTTGTTTTTCTGTTGGTGCATGTTTGTATGTGTTTCTCTTCTCAGAATATTTCAGTTAAGCCACATTGTCCTTCACTCCTATTAGTCTGTACAGTGTGTGTGTGTGTGTGTGTGTGTGTGTGTGTGCACAGCTCTAGCATAGTGTTTAAAAACCCTTGTCGATATCTTCTTCTTTTAATTTTTTTTTATAACAATTTCCATCTGGATGTACATTATGTGTGTATGCTTGTTCAGCGCTTTTGAGCCACAGGGTAAGCATTTTACAAATGACCATTATTATTATTATTATTATGCGATTGTTTGTAATTTAGGTTACCCGTGATTATGTTTCAGACTGTTTTCGAAGGCTTCCTGCTCGGCACAGTATCCAGGTAAGACGACACTGACATATTTATAGAGAGTGGGAAATACTTACAGTACCACCCCTCACCCCCACCCCCACAGCAACATTGGGGGGGGGGGGGGGGGCATATTGGAATCGCCATGGCTGTCTGTCTGTCATGTGTTTTTTTTTGTCAGATCGTATGGGTTTGGGGGATTTATTTTTTATTTTTTAAGAAATATGTTTTGTTGTCGCTTGTGTCATATTTGTGATGTACATGCTGCATTAAAAAAAAAAATTCCTCAGATGGGTTGGAAAGCAAGAACGCTATTATTAATATTAGTATAAATTGTATCTTTGATTTCTAAATAGGGTGATTTGGGATGACACAGTTCCCCATGTGGTTGGAAGAGTCCAATTCAGACACACACAGTTATACATAACACACTCACATGTACACACGCTGACATGCACGTATGCATGCACACACACATACGTGCATGCACACACGCATGCATTCATGCACACACACACACACACACACACACAGAGTTATACACAGCACACTCACATACACACACAACATGCGTGGACACACGCGCACACACACACAGCACACTCACATACACATGTGCAGCGTGCACACACACACAGGTGCACACACACACACACAACATGCACTGAAAAGAAAACTTTTGATAGCAAGTTAGTGGAGCTTTGCTTTCTTGTTATGGTATATATATATATATATATATATATATGTATGTAACACGAGAATGTACAGAAAGTGAAAGCGCATAATATAATATAGTCTAGTCTCTTTCACTGAATCGCCCTTATATAACCGTACTGGTTCACTGGGCATGAAACATCAAGTTACTTACTCTTTCACTGACATATTTTTTATCGAGTTTTTCTTTAGTTGCCCTAGTCATCATCGAGAGTGAGAGTGATGAAGCCCCCCCCCCCCCCCCCCCCCCCCCACCCCCCCCCCCTCATCCCTCCCTCCCTCCTCCCCCAAACCATCCCACTCCAGCTTTCTTGGTACTGATGTCTGTGATTGATTCTACTGTGTGCAGCCACTATGAAAAGGACGAGGTCCTTATGGCAGTTGGCATCACGGCTGTAAGTACACCATTGAGGAAATTTGTTTGTTTTGCACTCGTTGCCTTTTCATAGAGGTAGAAACAGACTGAGAAACTGATTTACTTTTCAATTCACAGCAGCCGAAACTCTGGACAAATAAATAGGGGTAGCATTTTGTTATTGTAGCACTCCCCAACTGAACACTCTGGGATGATGATGATGAAGTGATGCTTAATGTCCTCAGATGTCAGTTGACATATTAGGGACAAGCTGTGACCAATGCCGAAGCATGGTTCAATATAGCTTTACGTCCACGGAAACCAGAAGGCTCGTTAGGACGGACAGCTCAGGACGGCCACCTCAACTCTCACACAGCTCCTGAACTATGTACACTCTGGGAGTAAAATGCTACATTTATGTAACTTTGCTGGCCATTTTCAGGGCCTTTCTTGGGGTGCTAGTCCTGTCTTTGGGTGCTGGGGTATTTGTACTGGGTCCTTTCTTGGGGTGTGCTGGGTCAATTGCTGGTCCTGATGTACTGAAAAAGTAAAATATGATGGCAAAATGTGTATCGCCGTGATATAACCGTCATGGTTGACTGGGCATAAAACACCAACTTGCTTACTTACATACCTGATGTACTGGGTCCTTTCTTGGAGTGTACTGGGTCAGTTGCTGGTCCTGACTTTGAGTGCTGGGGTATTTGTACTGGGTTCTTTTTTAGTGTGTGCTGGTCCTGTCTTTGGGTGCTGGGGTATTTGTACTGGGCCTTTTTTAGTGTGTGCTGGTTTAGTTGCTGGCTCTGTCTTGGGTTCTGGGGTATTAGTACTGGGTCCTTTC
The DNA here is from genome assembly GCA_018857735.1 of Alviniconcha marisindica. Taxonomy (NCBI): domain Eukaryota; kingdom Metazoa; phylum Mollusca; class Gastropoda; family Provannidae; genus Alviniconcha; species Alviniconcha marisindica. The sequence continues at coordinate 247,989 of JABMCL010003436.1, forward strand.
TTGGGGTGTGCTGGGTCAGTTGCTGGTCCTGTCTTTGGGTGCTGGGGTGTTAGTACTGGGTCCTGTCTTGGGGTGTGCTGGGTCAGTTGCTGGTCCTGTCTTGGGGTGTGCTGGGGTCAGTTGCTGGTCCTGTCTTTTAGTGTGTGCTGGGTCAGTTGCTGGTCCTGTCTTTGGGTGCTGGGGTGTTAGTACTGGGTCCTTTCTTGGGGTGTGCTGGGTCAGTTGCTGGTCCTGACTTTGGGTGCTGGGGTATTTGTACTGGGTACTGTCTTGTGGTGTGCTGGGTCAGTTGCTGGTCCTGTTTGGTGCTGGGGTATTAGTACTGGGTCCTTTGGGTGCTGGGGTATTATGTCTGGGCTGTCTTGTGGTGTGCTGGGTTAGTTGCTGGTCCTGTCTTGGTGCTGGGGTATTAGTACTGGGTCCTTTTCGGTGCTGGGGTATTAGTGGGCCCTTTCTTGGGGGTGCTGAGGTGTTAGTGGGTCCTTTTTGGCTGGGGTATTAGTGGGTCCTTTGGGTGCTGGGGTATTAATGGGTCCTTTTGGGCTGGGATATTAGTGGGTCCATTTTGGCTGGGGTATTAATGGGTCCTTTTGGCTGGGGTTCTAGTGGGTCCTTTGGGTGCTGGGGTATTAATGGGTCCTTTTTGGCTGGGGTTCTAGTGGGTCCTTTGGGTGCTGGGGTATTAATGGGTCCTTTTTGGCTGGGGTTCTAGTGGGTCCTTTGGGTGCTGGGGTATTAATGGGTCCTTTTTGGCTGGGGTTCTAGTGGGTCCTTTGGGTGCTGGGGTATTAGTGGGACCTTTCGTGGGATGCCACTGCTCACAAGTGCACTTGCAAGAAAAAGGTGTGTTTATGCTGGTCTGGTTTTGTTTCAGGTGGTTTCCCTGGCCCTGACCCTGTTTGCTTTCCAGACAAAGGTATGGCACATGGGAATGGTGGACTGTTAAAGGGGATACAAAGCAAAGACGCAGGCTGGCCTCAAAATGTAGAAAATGTGCAAATGTTTCTGGCTGCAGGGTTCACTGGTTATTTTTCTTCTTTTTGTGTGCCTCTTTTTTTCTTTTCTTTTTTAAATTAAAAAAAAATAGAAGAAAAAAAATGGTTCAGTACTGTGATATATAATGTTGCTGTTTCAGCAGCACTGTCATATGTAATGTTGCTGTTTCAGCAGCACTGTGGTATGTAATGTTGCTGTTTCAGCAGCGCTGTGATATGTAATGTTGCTGTTTCAGCAGCACTGTCATATGTAATGTTGCTGTTTCAGCAGCACTGTCATATGTAATGTTGCTGTTTCAGCAGCACTGTGATATGTAATGTTGCTGTTTCAGCAGCGCTGTGATGTGTAATGTCGCTGTTTCAGCAGCACTGTGGTATGTAATGTTGCTGTTTCAGCAGTACTGTCATATGTAATGTTGCTGTTTCAGCAGCACTGTCATATGTAATGTTGCTGTTTCAGCAGCACTGTGGCATGTATCATGGCTGTTCCATCATTGCAACCACAGTGATGTGTAACGTTGTTTTAACGTAGAACCTACGTGTATGATGTTCCCTGTTTTTTTTCTCCAGTGGGACTTCACCATGATGGGTGGCATTCTCTTTGTCTTCGTCATTGTGCTGATCTGCCTGGGCTTCTTGTGCCTCATCATCCAGAGTAGGGTAGGTGCCTGACTCCAAGCACTGGTATACGACATCCTTCCTCCAACCACTGCCTTAATTGGTTACACCGTAGGTCTCTTAATATTGTCGGCTAATGGACAGTTTTTCACTGGTGTTCAAATGGCAGTACGTTTGTAGTAGACAAATCATGCTCAAATGGCAGTACGTTTGTAGTAGACAAATCATGCTCAAATGGCAGTACGTTTGTAGGAGACAAATCGTGTTCAAATGGCAGTATGTTTGTAGGAGACAAATCGTGTTCAAATGGCAGTACGTTTGTAGTAGACAAATTCATGGTCAAATGGCAGTACGTTTGTAGTAGACAAATCGTGTTCAAATGGCAGTACGTTTGTAGGAGACAAATCGTGTTCAAATGGCAGTACGTTTGTAGTAGACAAATCGTGCTCAAATGGCAGTACGTTTGTAGGAGACAAATCGTGCTCAAATGGCAGTACGTTTGTAGTAGACAAATCGTGCTCAAATGGCAGTACGTTTGTAGTAGACAAATCGTGCTCAAATGGCAGTACGTTTGTAGTAGACAAATCGTGCTCAAATGGCAGTACGTTTGTAGTAGACCAATCGTGTTCAAATGGCAGTACGTTTGTAGTAGACAAATCGTGTTCAAATGGCAGTACGTTTGTAGTAGACAAATCGTGTTCAAATGGCAGTACGTTTGTAGGAGACAAATCGTGTTCAAATGGCAGTACGTTTGTAGTAGACAAATCGTGCTCAAATGGCAGTACGTTTGTAGTAGACAAATCATGCTCAAATGGCAGTACGTTTGTAGTAGACAAATCATGCTCAAATGGCAGTACGTTTGTAGAGACAAATCGTGTTCAAATGGCAGTACGTTTGTAGTAGACAAATCGTGTCAAATGGCAGTACGTTTGTAGGAGACAAATCGTGTTCAAATGGCAGTACGTTTGTCGGAGACAAATCGTGTTCAAATGGCAGTACGTTTGTGGAGACAAATCGTGTTCAAATGGCAGTACGTTTGTAGAGACAAATCGTGTTCAAATGGCAGTACGTTTGTAGTAGACAAATCGTGTTCAAATGGCAGTACGTTTGTAGTAGACAAATGTGTTCAAATGGCAGATGTTTGTAGTAGACAAATCTGTTCAAATGGCAGTACGTTTGTGTAGACAAATCGTGTTCAAATGGCAGTACGTTTGTAGTAGACAAATCGTGTTCAAATGGCAGTACGTTTGTAGTAGACAAATCGTGTTCAAATGGCAGTACGTTTGTAGTAGACAAATCGTGTTCAAATGGCCGTATGTTTGTAGTAGACAAATCATGTTCAAATGGCAGTACGTTTGTAGTAGACAAATCGTGCTCAAATGGCAGTACGTTTGTAATAGACAAATCAAGTCATCAGGCGTTTGTTTTATAACAGCCCACGTTGCTTGCACCGGCAGAGTTAAATCCAAAGTCATTAGAGTCGATGGACGCGCCTCATGTTTACATGCATGCTTCATGGCTGTGTTGCTCCCACAGTCTTATTTAATACCCAAACCTTTCGGAGGGCGCTGACAGCATCGGTGCACAGCTGCACGGAGATAAAGAGCGCCCCTTCGGTGGCATAGCCAGTTCGGGCAGAGTTTGGAGGAAGGTGTAGGTGCATGGTAGAAGGTGACGGTGTGTGTTGTTGACCCATCTGCAGTTTGATAGACGGCTGGTCTGCCCTCCTGTTCCAAGAACAGGATGCATTTTTAGCCCCATCAGTTCTTTCTGCGGTTGGTGTGGGAAAGATGACACAGAAAACTTGGGGTTTGGGGATTTCTTTTCTTTTCTTCTTCTCCTTCTTCAAAACATCTTCTCCAGAGTTCAGGTGTTGCATGGATGTGATTCTATGCACCTTTCAGTAATTTCAGCTCTGTGTGTGTGCGTGTGCGTGCATGCCTGTGTGTGTGTGTGTGTGTGTGTGTTAGAGAGGCAATGTGCTTTTCTTTATTAAAAATGGGCAACTCTCTTTTTGCAGTACTTGAGCTTGATGTACGCCTCCCTTGGAGCACTTCTGTTCTCGGCTGTAAGTATTCTTCTGTACTGCACATAGTCTAACAAGCTCTAAGAAAATTCGTATTCATTACCATAATTTCCATCCTACAAGGTGCTTCTGGATATAAGGCGCCTGTGTGATGGTGGTGTTTCAGTACCTGGTGTTTGACACCTGTATGATGTTGATGTTTCAGTACCTGGTGTCTATCACCTGTGTGATGTTGATGTTTCAGTACCTGGTGTTTGACACCTGTATGATGTTGATGTTTCAGTACCTGGTGTCTATCACCTGTGTGATGTTGATGTTTCAGTAACTGGTGTCTATCACCTTTATGATGTTGATGTTTCAGTACCTGGTGTCTATCACCTGTGTGATGTTGATGTTTCAGTAACCCGGTGTTACACCTGTATGATGTTGATGTTTCAGTACCTGGTGTCTATCACCTGTGTGATGTTGATGTTTCAGTACCTGGTGTCTATCACCTGTGTGATGTTGATGTTTCAGTACCTGGTGTTTGACACCTTTATGATGTTGATGTTTCAGTACCTGGTGTTTGACACCTTTATGATGTTGATGTTTCAGTACCTGGTGTTTGACACTCAGATGATGATGGGAGGCAAGCACAAGTATGCCCTGTCGCCCGAGGAGTACATCTTTGCTGCGCTCAACCTGTACCTGGACATCATCAACCTCTTCCTCTTCCTCCTCTCCATCATAGGAATATCTCGCGATTAAGCTGCCACCGCTTGCCGATTATACCACCGCGGTACCGCTGTCTTCAAAACACCTGCTGCTTTGTAAATAGTGGCAGCGGAACTCATCTCGGACAGAACCTCTCAGTTGTTGGAATGGCTTGTGATTAACCACCTCACTGCTCACAGCTTATCACAGCATGGCTTTTTTTCGAAACCCGCTGCTTGGAGAAGGCACAACAGTAGCAAACAGTGACAGTGGAACCCACATCGTACCTATCCTTTCTATCATTGGAATGGCCTGGAATTAACTCTTTTACTGCCACGCATGCATGCTGAGAATAATGTAAGATTTCAGATCACAAAGATTTTTGTTGTTGATTTTTTGGGGGGTGGGGGGCTTTGGGGGGGGGCTTTTTTGTTTGTTTTGTTGTTGTTGTTTGTTTTTTGATACGGTCTTGTGAACAGATTTGCATGAAAGTGCGCAGTATTGAAAGCAGGCTTGTTGCCGCCGCAGAAAACATTTGTTTTTTGCTGGTGTGCATGTTCACGTTTCAGCCCAGAGAATTTACAGGCTGGGACAAGGAAAAGGTTAAGGCTACAAGTACAAGATCCAAAAAGACAGCACTATCCAGTTCTACCAGCGCATGATGCATTTTTAGGTTATCTGTTGTAAGGTTGAGTGGTGGTAGGGGTCGTGTATTTGTTTTCTTGAGGCCAGGAGGAAAATAATCCTCTGCTCTTCCTTGATTTCCAACTGCCATCTTTTGGTTTTCATTTGTGGTGTTGTGATTTCCAGCTGCCAGGGGATCTTTTGGTTTTCATTGGCGGTGTTTTGTTGCCATAAACGAAATGTGAAAAGCAAGAGCTTTGCAGTCAGGAAACAAAATGTAGCACAGCCAAAAACGTTACTTCGCTCAAGGGAGAGCTCTGCCCAGGTTATCAGTGGTTCCAGCCATTGCTGACACATCTTTACATACTCTGGTCTTTATTCATTGGCACTGATCTTTATTCATTGCTGATTTTCCCCCCCAGTATATGCTGATCATAACTGGTAAAATACAGAAATTACTGGTTAACACGAACGCTGAAGTATGGTCAAATTTTCAGCTGAAACGGCTAAAAGCATCAGCTTCACGCAGTAGACCTTGTAGTTTTCGGAGTTCCTGGGCAGCTTTGAAAAAAAGAACGGGATTCCCTCTCTGTTGAACTGTTGAACTCTGGACGAAAACGCCCACATTTTGAATGTGTGTGCACTTTGAATGCGAGTCACATGAGCATCTGGTTGCGGCTACAGTAGATCCAACACATTCTTCCTTGACATGGTCGTATTACCTAATACTTGAGGGGGGCATGTGATGTTGATCTGTGGACAGGCCCTTTACACTGGCTGATTTTCTGTGATCTTTCTGGGGTCTCGCCCTGATATAACTACTGGTTGACTGGGCGTAAAACACCAAGTTACATTCCAGGTGTGTGTGGGGGGGGGGGGGGGATGTGGACAGGCACTTTACATTGGCTGATTTTGATCCTTGCACAGGCACTTTACACTGGCTGATTTTCTTTCCTCTTTCTGGGGTTTTGCTCAGATATAAGTTATAACTACTGGTTGACTGGGCGTAAAACACAAAGTTACTTACATTCTTGGGGGGGGGGGGGGATGTTGATCCTTGCACAGGCACTTCACATAGGCTGATTTGATTTCCTCTTTCGGGGGGTGGGGGGGGGGTGGTGGTTTGCTTTAGGATCTTGATGTGAATGGCCAGATTTGCTCGTGGTCCTCCATGTTTTTCGTCCTCATCTTTGGTGCTGCATTGCTACATGTTAAGTCCATGCTGGACCACAACAAAGCATGCCAGTGAGCCTGTCAAACCCAGAATCTCCCAACATGTAAAACACTAGCCAATGAAGCATCATCATGAAGACCCCTCAGCTGTGTGGTCTCCAAGCTCGATTGGTCACCATGCGTTTGTATTGGAATTGTAGCAACAGCTTTAAAGTTCCGTCGATCATCGTCAGATGTGTGTATTGTATTGTAGTAAAGAACCTTTCAAAGATTTGTTTGTATGTGTTTGTAGCCATGAACCTTTTGAAAGATTTCCTGGGTAACAGTTGACGAATGTGTTGAATTGGCTGGTAAAATCTGTTTTGTAGAGGAATGTTGTGCTTTCGTGAAAAGTTGTCAAGTTATGTCAGAAATGTGCACCATTTGTTGTTGTTGTTGTTTTTGTAATGATTTAACTGTCTGGATAATTCTTTTCGTTGTTGATTTTTGATGGGGTTGTCTTTGCTGGTACTTTGTTTACCAGTTGTTTTACTGATGTTGATTTTTGATGAGATTTGTTGGTATTTTATTTACCAATTGTTTACTGATGTTGATTTTTCATGGGGTCATGTTTGATGGTACTTTGTTGACTAATTTTTCTGCAGAGTAGAACAGTGAACTGCTCAGAATTAAGCAGCCAGACAGCTGGTGGGCTGGCCAGCCAGGCATGAAGAAAACTGATGTTTCTTGGGATATCAACACACATGGGTAACTCCCTTAGCGCTCGAAAGATGTTACACAAACACAGCAACAAAGACCTGAGTCACCTGCAATAACTATCAACTGGCATGCGCGCAAATACAAGGAACATAAATTCCACAAGAGTTGCACCCTCAAATACAAGGAACATAAATTCCACAAGAGTTGCACCCTCAAATACAAGGAACATAAATTCCACAAGAGTTGCACCCTCAAATACAAGGAACATAAATTCCACAAGAGTTGCACCCTCAAATACAAGGTACATAAATTCCACAAGAGTTGCACCCTCAAATACAAGGAACATAAATTCCACAAGAGTTGCACCCTCAAATACAAGGTACATAAACTCCACCAAAGGTACGTCTTTTTGAAGATGTACCACTGGTGGAGTTTATATACCTTGTATTTACAAGCATGCCAGGTGAGAGGTACCGTAGGCGACTCGGGTCTTTGTTGTTGTGTTTGTGTGACGTATTTTGAGTGCTAATTAACTCCCTTGTGTGTTGATTCTGCAGGAGTCTCTGTCTGGGCCTCATTCTGTTTTAAATTTTTTATGTTTCTTGGACATTATAGATGTAAAAGTCCAGCTAGAATACACTTCACTCAGAACTCCAAAGTGTCCATATCAGGGCGTATATAATGTGTTACGAAGCAGGTTGAGTGCCACGCCCTTTGAATGTGAGTTGTTGGGGCTTTCGCTCTTCTTGTTCGTTTTTTAAATTTGTAAATGTTCGACATACTGTTTTACCCTGTTTGTCACACTGTTTCAGTGTCATGGTTGACTAGTCATGTGTTCGTTGCAAAATAATGACCATGCATTTTTTGGTTGTGGTATGATTTTTTCTTTTTTCGCCTGCCCCCCCTCTGAACCCACCTCTGAATGAATGTATTTATAAATATTGATCCTTTTTCTTTTTGTCAATAAATGAATGTATTTATAAATATTGACCATTTTTCTTTCTTTTGCCAATAAATGAATGTATTTATAAATATTGACCCTTTTTATTTTATTTTTATTTTTTTGCCAATAAATGAATGTATTTATAAATATTGACCCTTTTTTTTCTTTTTCTTGCCAATAAATGAATGTATTTATAAATATTGATGTTTTTGTTTTTTACCAGCCCTGTTTTGTAGCATGGTGTCAATGTTGTTTTGTACGGCTTTGTACACGCCTGGGGCTGGAGTTGTTTTTATAGCTCGGTTGCTGTGGAAATAGCCATTACTATTATTATATAACCACCTTTTTGGGGGACTTGCATGGGGGGAAAAGGAGAAAAGAAGTGAATATGTGATGATCAGCGTTAGGCCTGCTTTGCATCTTAACGTTGCACTTTTCTTCAACGCTGTAATAGTATAAACGTGATCATAGCCACGTTTTTCTTGTGATGGTTTTTACATTGCATTTTTTTCTTAGGACAATAAATGTGATCGATGCCACTCTTTTGTGCGATGGTATTTATGTTTAAACTGTATCTTCAACACTGTAAATGTGATGAATGCCACATTGTATGTTATGGTATTAATAATAACATTCAACTTCAGCACTATAAACATGATCAGTGTGACATTTTGTGTGACGGTATTAATGTTGCACTTTTCTTCAACACTATAATAGTATTTATACATAATCAGTGCCACATTTCTTGTGATGGTAAGAACATTTGATATTCCTTCAAATCCACAAACATAATTCAACTCTACAACATAATCAATGCCACATTCCACAAACATAATTCAACTCTACGACATAATCAATGCCACATTCCACAAACATAATTCAACTCTACAACATAATCAGTGCCACATTTCATGTGATGGTATTAATGTTGCACCTTTCTTCAACACTGTAATAGTGTAAACATGATCAGTACCACATTTCTTGTGATGCTAAGAGCATTCGATGTTCTTCAACTCTGTAACGTTTTTTATTTAAATAAAATTTTTGGCGCTTTAAAAACAAAAACAAAAAAAAACTTTTAAAGATTAACTTTGTAAACATAATCAGTGCCACGCTTTCGTGTGATGGTATTATTACTTTCGGAGCTCTTCCCAGTCATACCACCTTAGCGACTTTACTGCAAGGTCACAGCAGTTCATCAAGCAGTTCATCAAGCAGTTCAAGCAGTTCATCAAGCAGTTCAAAACTGAAAATTGTTAAACTTGTTAAGTTTTGATCTGATTGGGCTCAGACTTTTTGCGCCAGGTTGTGAAGTACCTGGACTCGATCATGCATATCACGCTGTTTTTGACCTTGGCATGTACTTATTTCCTGGCGTAACAACTTGCACATTAGGTCTCGTGGAGCATTTCACTGAGCAAGTTCTTTAAAATTTTAGAACACAGCACTGAAAAAAAGAAGAAAAAAACTAGCTCTGCTGGACTCCCAGTTCATATTCATTTTGATGACCTTGACCTTTCTTCAAGGTCACGGAGGTCATAATGTGCAGCCCTGCTACAGTCATATCATTTATGATTTTCTGTTATTCACTGTTTCCTTTTCCATGTTACTAGTGCAGATTGTTTTGGATTTTATTTTTTTAAACAAAAGGTGTTTTGTTTTTGTTTTTTCAAACAAACAAAACTTACTAATCCATCGCAGGAAATATTGGTCACCATATTTGAGTAAAGTTACAGGAGCTGCAAGAGCAGCACTACCCATTATTGCCAGTGGGTGCAGTATTTTTGCATGTCAGACAATGGTATGGCTGCCAGTGTTTGGGATTATTAACCTGCAGGCAGATGTTGATGTGTGCTATTGCACACAGGGGGCTGTGCAAATACCGTAAGAGACTCATCACTTAAAATTGACCCTGGGAGAAGAATCCCTTGCCACACCAGGGACTCAAACGCACATCAGTATTGCACCTTGCTTTTCGGTCCGATTCTGTGCCAAGGGAGCTATCCTTCCCCTCTGTTTACCCGTCTGATGTCTGATGCTGTACCAACTGAGCCATCTCGCCCCACTGTTCCCTGTCTGTCTTCTGTCTGATGTTGAACCACCTGAGCTGTCCTTCCGCTCTGTTCCCCAATTTGATGTCATCAGTCTGATGCTGTGCCAACTGTCGCCCCTCTGTTTCCCTGTCCAATATCTCTTCAGTCAGATGCTGTACCAAATGAACTATCTCGCCCCTCTGTTTCCCTCTCTGATGTCTTTTCAGTCCAGTGCTGTACCAACTGAACTTTCCCACCCCTCTGTTTCCCTGTCGGATGTCTTTTCAGTCCAGTGCTGTACCAACTGTCTCACCCCTCTGTTTCCCTGTCGGATGTCTTTTCAGTCCAGTGCTGTACCAACTGTCTCACCCCTCTGTTTCCCTGTCGGATGTCTTTTCAGTCCAGTGCTGTACCAACTGTCTCACCCCTCTGTTTCCCTGTCAGATGTCTTTCCAGTCCAGTGCTGTACCAACTGATCTCACCCCTCTGTTTCCCTGTCGGATGTCTTTTCAGTCCAGTGCTGTACCAACTATCTCACCCCTCTGTTTCCCTGTCGGATGTCTTTTCAGTCCAGTGCTGTACCAACTGATCTCACCCCTCTGTTTCCCTGTCGGATGTCTTTCCAGTCCAGTGCTGTACCAACTATCTCACCCCTCTGTTTCCCTGCCGGATGTCTTTCCAGTCCAGTGCTGTACCAACTATCCCGCCCCTCTGTTTCCCTGTCAGATGTCTTTTCAGTCCAGTGCTGTACCAACTGTCTCACCCCTCTGTTTCCCTGTCGGATGTCTTTTCAGTCCAGTGCTGTACCAACTGTCTCACCCCTCTGTTTCCCTGTCGGATGTTTTTTTTCTTTCTTCAAATCAATGCTGTCCCAGCTGAGCTGTCTTCCCCCTTGTTTCCCTGTCTGATGTCTTCAGTCTGATGCTGTACCAGATTAGCTATCTCACCCTTCTGTTTCTTTTCAGTCCAATGCTGTACCAGATGAGCTATCTCACATTCTGTTTCTTTACAGTCCAGTGTTGTACCAGATGAGCTATCCCACCTTCTGTTTCTTTTCAGTCCAATGCTGTACCAGATGAGCTATTTCACCCTTCTGTTTCTTTTCAGTCCAATGCTGTACCAGATGAGCTATCTCACATTCTGTTTCTTTACAGTCCAGTGTTGTACCAGATGAGCTATCCCACCTTCTGTTTCTTTTCAGTCCAATGCTGTACCAGATGAGCTATCTCACCCTTCTGTTTCTTTTCAGTCCAATGCTGTACCAGATGAGCTATCTCACTCTTCTGTTTCTTTTCAGTCCAATGCTGTACCAGATGAGCTATCTCACCCTTCTGTTTCTTTTCAGTCCAATGCTGTACCAGATGAGCTATCTTTTGCCCTTCTTTTCAGTCCAATGCTGTACCAGATGAGCTATCTCCCCTTCTGTTTTCAGTCCAATGCTGTACCAGATGAGCTATCTCACCCTTCTGTTTTTTCAGTCCAATGCTGTACCAGATGAGCTATCTCCCCTTTGTTTCCTGTCTGATGTTTTTTTCAGTCCAATGCTGTACCAGCTGAGCTATCTCACCCTTCTGTTTCATTGTCTGATGTCTTTTCAGTCCAGTGCTGTCCCAACTGAGTTATCTCACCCTTCTGTTGTTTTTTTCAGTCAAGTGCTGTCCCAACTGAGTTATCTCATCCTTCTGTTTCCCTGTCTGATGTTTTTTTCAAATCAATGCTGCACCAACTGAGCTGTCTCACCCCTTGTTTCCCTGTCTCATGTCTTCAGTCTGATGTTGTACCAGCTGTCTCACCCCTCTGTTTCCATGTCTGATGTCTTCAGTCTGATGCTGTACCAGCTGTCTCACCCTTGTTTCCCTGTCTCATGTCTTCAGTCTGATGCTGTACCAGCTGTCTCACCCTTGTTTCCCTGTCTCATGTCTTCAGTCTGATGCTGTACCAGCTGTCTCACCCTTGTTTCCCTGTCTCATGTCTTCAGTCTGATGCTGTACCAGCTGTCTCACCCTTGTTTCCCTGTCTCATGTCTTCAGTCTGATGCTGTACCAGCTGTCTCACCCTTGTTTCCCCGTCTCATGTCTTCAGTCTGATGCTGTACCAGCTGTCTCACCCTTGTTTCCCTGTCTCATGTCTTCAGTCTGATGCTGTACCAGCTGTCTCACCCTTGTTTCCCTGTCTCATGTCTTCAGTCTGATGCTGTACCAGCTGTCTCACCCTTGTTTCCCCATCTGATGTCTTCAGTCTGATGCTGTACCAGCTGTCTCACCCTTGTTTCCCTGTCTCATGTCTTCAGTCTGATGCTGTACCAGCTGCCTCACCCTTGTTTCCCCATCTCATGTCTTCAGTCTGATGCTGTACCAGCTGCCTCACCCTTGTTTCCCCATCTCATGTCTTCAGTTTGATGCTGTACCAGCTGTCTCACCCTTGTTTCCCTGTCTCATGTCTTCAGTTTGATGCTGTACCAGCTGTCTCACCCTTGTTTCCCTGTCTCATGTCTTCAGTCTGATGCTGTACCAGCTGTCTCACCCTTGTTTCCCTGTCTCATGTCTTCAGTCTGATGCTGTACCAGCTGCCTCACCCTTGTTTCCCTGTCTCATGTCTTCAGTCTGATGCTGTACCAGCTGTCTCACCCTTGTTTCCCTGTCTGATGTCTTCAGTCTGATGCTGTACCAGCTGTCTCACCCTTGTTTCCCTGTCTCATGTCTTCAGTCTGATGCTGTACCAGCTGTCTCACCCTTGTTTCCCTGTCTGATGTCTTCAGTCTGATGCTGTACCAGCTGTCTCACCCTTGTTTCCCTGTCTCATGTCTTCAGTCTGATGCTGTACCAGCTGAGTTACCTCACCCTCTTGCATCCTGTCTGGTGGCTTGTGATTCACTCCAAACCCCCCTCATTGTAAATACACTGATTTTTGAAACTGGTGTTATATCCATAAGGTGGCAAAAGTTGTTCACAGAAACTGGTGGGACATTTACACTTCACACACTCTGTGTTTCTTTGTTTTTATTTGTTTTGTTTGTTGTTATTTTTGTTTTGTTGTTGTTATTTTTTATATATATATTTTTTTAAACCAGTCAAACAAAATAGCAGCTGGCATGTCTGACCAATTGCTGATTTTTTCCCCAGTCTATGCTGATCACAACTGGTAAAGTACAGAATTTACTGGTTAACATGAACCCTGAAATAAAGTCAGATTTTCAACTTAAACGGCTAAAATCATCAGATTCATGCAGTAGACATTGTGGTTTTGGGAGTTCCTGGGTAGCTTTGGAAAAAGAATGGGATTCCCTCTCTTTTGAACCTGGGACGAAAACACCCACATTTTGTATGTGTGTGCGCGTTGAATGTGAGTCACGTGAGCATCGGGTTGCCATGTTGTGGCTACAGTAGATCCAACCCATTCCTCCTTGACATGGTCATATGACCTAATATCCTGCTTGGCATGATACTGTTAGCTGATAACTTCTTTGGCAGAATGGTCGTATTACCTAATATCATGTTTGGCATGATAGTGTTAGCTGATATCATCTTTGGCAGAATGGTCGTATTACCTAATATCATGTTTGGCATGATACTGTTAGCTGATAACTTCTTTGGCAGAATGGTCATATTACCTAATATCATGTTTGGCATGATACTGTTAGCTGATAACTTCTTTGGCAGAATGGTCATATTACCTAATACCATGTTTGGCATGATACTGTTAGCTGATAACTTCTTTGGCAGAATGGTCATATTACCTAATATCATGTTTGGCATGATACTGTTAGCTGATATTGTCTTTGGCAGGATTGTTTATTATCTAATATTATGCTTGGCATGATACTGTTAGCTGATATCATCTTTGGCAGGATGGTCGTATTACCTAATATCGTGCTTGGCATGATACTGTTAGCTGATAACTTCTTTGGCAGAATGGTCATATTACCTAATATCATGTTTGGCATGATACTGTTAGCTGATATCATCTTTGGCAGGATGGTTTATTATATAATATCATGCTTGGCATGATACTGTTAGCTGATATCGTCTTTGGCAGAATGGTTGTATTACCTAATATCGTGCTTGACGTGATAATGTTAGCTGGTATCTTCTTTGGCAGGATGGTAATATTACCTAATACCTAATTACCTAATACTGTGCGTGGCATGATAGTGTTAGCTGATATCTTCTTTGGCAGAATTATCTAACATCTAGTCCTGGATTTGCGGCTTTGCCACTGCAGATCTTTTTCGATGGTGCCATTTCAGTACTTTCTGTCAGACTTTGCGTTGATCATCATTGCATTTTGGTAATAGATACATTAGCCTTGTGTCCACCATGCAGATGTTAAAATGAGGTGTAAATTACTTTGTTGTTTGTACAGACAGTTCACATTTGAAAATGTGTTACGTTATACAGTGTCTACCATAATGTGTAGATGATGTGTACATTACTTTGTATTCACAATGTACATGTGTACATTACTGTGTCCTCTGTGTAGTTTGCCCAGATAGTATCTGTCATATGTAGACAGTGATGTGGCGGGGTGGAGATGACAATGGTGAAAGTGGGGAATGTCGTGCTGTGTGCTGTAGACAATGGTGGTCTGTTTAACTCCCATGTGGATTGTGGGCTCCATTCACCGACATACCCACACATGAAAGCACAGCATGTCAGGCTTAAAAATGTCTGCGGTGTTTCTGGCACAGCACTGTCATGCTTTGAGTCTCACAGCTCTGTCCTGGTTTGATCTTCACAACGCTGTCCTGGTTTGCTCTTCACAACTCTGTCCTGGTTTGAGTCTCACAGCTCTGTCCTGGTTTGAGTCTCACAGCTCTGTCCTGGTTTAAGCCTTACAGCTCTGTCATGGTTTAAGTCTTACAGCTCCGTCATGGTTTGAGTCTTACAGCTCTGTCATGGTTTGAGTCCTGCAGCTCTGTCATGGTTTAAGCCTTACGGCTCCATCATGGTTTGAGTCCTGCAGCTCTGTCATGGTTTGAGTCTTACAGCTCCGTCATGGTTTGAATCTAACAGTTGTCCTGGTTTGAGTCTTACAGTTCTGTCCTTGGTTGAGTCTTTCAGTTCTGTCATGGTTTTGAGTCTTACAGGTCTGTCATGGTTTGAGTCTTACAGCTCTGTCATGGTTTGAGTCTTACAGCTCTGTCATGGTTTGAGTCTTACAGCTCTGTCATGGTTTGGATCTAACAGTTGTCATGGTTTGAGTCTTACAGCTCTGTCCTGGTTTGAGTCTTACAGCTCTGTCCTGGTTTGAGTCTTACAGCTCTGTCCTGGTTTGAGTCTTAAGCTCTATCATGGTTTGAGTCTTAAGCTCTATCATGGTTTGTCTTACAGCTCTGTCATGATTTGAGTCTTACAGCTCTTTCATGGTTTGAGTCTTACTGCTCTGTCCTTGTTTGAGTCTTACAGCTCTTTCATGCTTTGAGTCTTGCAGCTCTGTCCTGGTTTGTCTGACAGCTCTGTCATGGTTTGTCTGACAGCTCTGTCATGGTTTGCATCTTACATATTTGGTAGGGCTTGCAGCATCCATCAACAGCAGCCCTGTCCAGGTTTGAGCTGAAGGCATGCATCCGACGCTGTGAAGACTGAGGGATAATTTGTGCAGCAGCAAAACTTCGCAATGAGCGATTGTCTCCTGAACACGAGGCGTTAGTTTGCAGATCTTCAGCTGTACCATTGGCATCAGGTTATGTCGTTAATATTTGCTTAGCTTTGCTGACGGAGTTCAGTAGACAGTCAGACTAAGACCAAGTAAAAGCAGACGTGTTGAAGTTTATCATACACATTTTCATTGAAATGGAGAGAAAAAGTTCATGACCTCGTAAAGAGTTACATTCTATGGCTGATTATCAAAAACTTGAGAAAGTGTGCAGTTTTTTTGAGCCTAATAAAATCATGTTGGTAAATAATCTCATGGCGTGTTTACTGTCATTTTTAAAGCTGAGAAATAGCTGGTGTCAACCGTCATAATGAGAAGTGCATAAAGATCGCAATGGAAACAATGACCAGCGCTATTTCTATCTACTTGCCAGTGTCTTGCCCGTCAAAACCCAACAAAGCACAGTACCACAACTATATTTTTTTCCCCTGAGCTTTAAAATGTCTGTCTGTAAGATCGTAGGGACACACCCATGACCTTGTTTTGTTCGGCACTACAAATGTTTTCTTCCGCTGAAAAACTTGTGTGCCCGTTTGTTTCATTTCCATGATAAAAAGCCAGCAGTAAAAAAACAGCGTGCCTCAACTCCAGTTCCATGTGTCCAACAACTCTCACGTAATGCCGTCACAAACTGTGTCTAAATTACCGAACACAAATGAAAGACTTAACACATAAAGCAGAGACAGAACAGCAAAACCAGATGCAAGGCATGTAATAGTCTGTAGGCTGTTTTAGAATCAGACCATTTTTTGGATAAAGATTGTGTGAGCAGAAAGTTGCGAATGCAAAACGACTGTCAAACCTGACTGCGCACCATTCCATTCCGTCCCCATTCAGCCTTTGACTAACCGTACTCAACTTCTCAAGTCTTGCTACTCATATCTTTTAGATGCTTCTGCCGAGCACATGAAGAGCTGCAATTCTGAAGTAAGACTCTGGGTGGACCGCAGCAAGCCAAACGCAATGATGAAAAATGGAATCTCTTGTGATCAAGTCAGATGGAACCCCATTTCATGACCACTGGTTTGTGTTGGCAGTTCTGACACTCCCCCCTTCCTGAAATTGTTCACACTGGAACACACCCTCATCCAATGATATAACTGCCATGTTTGTGTCTGATGACCCAGCGGGTTATATGTTTGACGATAGGGCCATTGTCAATCGGACAAATATTGGAACTGTTTCAAAGGCAACATTGGGGAAGCCTTTGAGAGATGGGGTGGAGCGTACATGGGCTTTTCTGAACACATAGATACCACATTGAACTGAACCGATGGGTTTTATTATGGCAAATAAAATGTTTATTTTTCTTGCTCACCCAATACACAGTTATGGACAAGCGTGTTACAAACACCTGCCAATCTGTTTTCTTGTGCTGAATCTTGGCGCATAAGCAGCGTACACCACCCTCCAACTGTCAATGCAATCAAAACTTTTGTGTGCCCTTTCATTCTTTTAGTCAGACTCCAGCAACACAGCAAATTAAGACACTTACTCTCAAAAGGCCAAGTCATATGCACGATCGAGCATGACCATCTCATGGATGGGTGACCATTATGTGCTAGGCTCTGCACCTGGCCTGAAATTTTCCCAGTGACAAATAAATTCCGTGCAGACCCCACAAATGTTCCTCAGACGAGACTATAAACTGAGGTCCCCCACGTGTACATGCATGCGAAAAAATCACGTACACACATTAACGTTCATGTCAGAGTTCAGTGGATATGGAAATATTAAAATAACCCAGTTAAGCCACGCACTGAAAACACGTGAAGTGCAGTGAGTCTGCCCGATAGTGAAGAACAGTGCTGAATAAAACTGATTAAAAACTGTATCCTCTGAAAAGTGATTAGTAACTATCTCCTCTGTCCCCCTTCACTGCAGTGTCCTCTGGATGAGCTTCAAGGGGTGCGCAATTAATTTGACAGCAAGATTAATCACAGGGGTGCATGTGGAAATGACAAAAGTTAGAAATCCGGCATACTGAGTTGGGGTCCGGCACCCAAATGCCGGAAGAACCCTGTTAAAAATAAAAATTGAAACTAAAATCTAAATCCCCACGGTGAGCTCAAGGGAGAGAAGCAAGGCGAGGCCATGGCTTGTTACCCGCAAGAGTTTCTTCCCTTATTACGGCGTCTCGCAACTAACCGTTCTGTTAATAATTATATATAAAACTATAATAGTATAATCTACTTTGCATGAAATCGTCATACTTTCCGTATTCCTTTCATAAAAAAATAAGCCATTTGGTCAGAGATCTGTTTCCTTTGAAGACAGCTTAGTGGAGCTCAGCACTTTATGAAGTCTCCATCAAAACCCTCAAATCTGCCCCTGTCTAAAAACAAACCAAAAAAAACCTCTCAGAACCAGTCTCTTAAAAGTCAGGATATTTTGAATTTCTTTCTCCTGGCTTGTTGTGGTCATCCACAAGAGACAGCTTTGTACATAGTGGATGGGTGTGCAATTGTGAGGTTGTGCTGATCCAACAGATAAAATATCTCTTGCGGTTGTTAAGGTGATGTTTTGCCCCATTTGGGGGTGGGTTTTTGTTTAGTTTTTTGGTGTGGATCTGAAAAGTATGAGTAACAGTATGATATGAGAGAATCATGAATACATGCAGTTGGCTGCATGTAATGCCGTAATTTATTTTGTGGCTCGTGCAATTTTGTACCTTGTCGATGTTGTGCATTGTCTCTTCCACCCTTTCATCATCAGCATCAGCTGTTGTGAGGTGCATGGTGTCATTTGCACTTGACACTTTCTGGAAGCCTTCATTATCATGATTATTATCCTGCTGTGTAGATGACGACGTCTGCATTGTTGTGTATCACCCACTGCACTAAATGTAAAAGTGGTATGTACATTACTTCTCTTTTTTTTCTTTTTTCTTTTCCTTCTTTCTCCCTTCTCTTTTTAAAATTACCCTGATATAACTGTACTGGTTGACTGGGCATAAAACACAGAGGTCTTTACTTACTCTTTTTAAAAATATTTTTCTCTCTTTTTTGTGGTATTATACCAGTCACATAGATGTGAAGAGTTTGTTGAATGGCTCTAGAGCTGTCTACCAAGTCCAAAGCACAACATTTCTGAAAAAAACATTTAAAAAATCTGAAACATTCTTCCAAACACTTGAGACATTGAATGCATCATAACTGAATAAGCAATCAGCAATCCACGGAGATATCATGCAGCCAGCAAATCACAGATATATCAATCCACAAACCACAGATACTGACCAGCAAACCACAGATATAGTGATCCACAAACCACAGAGACATTGATCAGCAAACAACAGATTCATCAATCCACAAACCTCAGACATTGATCAGCAAACCACAGATATATCAGTCTATACACCACATCAACATTGATCAGCAAACCACAGATACATCAGACCATACACCACATAAACATTGATCAGCAAACCACAGATATATCAGTCTATACACCACATCAACATTGATCAGCAAACCACAGATACATCAGACCATACACCACATAAACATTGATCAGCAAACCACAGATATATCAGTCTATACACCACATCAACATTGATCAGCAAACCACAGACACATCAGTTCACAAACCACAGAAACGTTGATCAGCAAACCACATATATATCAATCCACAGAAACACTGATCAGCAAACCACATATATATCGATCCACAAACCACAGACATTGATCAGCAAACCACAGATACATCAGTCCACAAACAACACTGATAAAAACAACAACAGATATTTCAATCCAGAAACACTGATCATCAAACCACATATATGTCGATCCACAAACCATAGAGACAAACCCTCGGTTCTGTCAGTTTTTAATGAAAATTATACCAGTCATTAACTGAGTGTGCGCATGCGTCAAGACGTCTGTTGAGGATGATAGCTTTCTAAGGGAGGGTTGAGAGTTTTAATGTTTTGGTTTGACGGAGAAAGCATTATTCCAGGAAATTTTGGGTTTGCTATTAGTGTATGCAGATTGAGAGAAAGGGGGCGTACGTCTAAGAGTGCGTATGTGCGTGTGTTTCATGACTTAGAATTATTACGTTCTTCATTGTGCGATCGAACTACAGCTTTAATTTCCCGCAGGGATGAATAAAGTATACTGTTATTGTTGTTATTGATCAGCAAACAACAGATACATCAGTCCACAAATGACAGAGACACTGATCAGCAGATCACACAGAGAATAAGAATAGTCCGGTCCATTTCAAACATACATGTAGAGTAGGGAGAGAGTGAGTGAAAGAGAGGACAAAATATTAACACATAAGCAATCAGGGTGATCAGAAGTTTATTATAATCATAACTTTGTTTACATTTTGACAGCCCACATTGATTTGTTTTTTAACAACTTGGCACTCATCCTGATTCTCCATTCAAAACATCATTTCATCCTAATGCACAAAGTGGCATATTCGTTACAAAGAAAAAAATGAGAGAGACACACACATACAGAATGAAAACCAACTGAATCCTAGCACATGTTCTACATACAATCAAGAAACATTGTCGAAAGGACAAAAGAGAACAGCCTTTATAACTTTTTATTTAAAGACAGTGGGGACTAATACCTGTTTTCTGTACCAAACAATTCTTGATTAATGTGGAATTCTGAAGTTGGCTTCTAGGAAAGAGAAAGCGTCGGTGTCCAGATCTCAAACACATCACCATTCCGTTAACCCTTTCACTGCCATGATGCCATTTGAAAACAACCAATAAAAGTGGGAAATTTGTAATCCTGAAGCCTTTTTGTTTTCTTTTTCACATTAGCACATGGAAAGATTTTCTTCAAAACGCACAATACTGAAAGTAGATTTGTTATAGGACCGGAAAATATACCGTTTGCAGGCGCATTTGTGTACATTTTAGCCCGAAAATTTTACACGCTGGGGCAGTGAAGGGGTTAAGTCTCTAATGCTGCCCCCCCCCCCCCCCCCCCCTCCACACACACATTCTTTCCCCCCATCCTCACCCCTCCCCCTTTTGAATTTGTCATGATTAATGAATAAGACCAATAAGCTATGCGAATGCAGAGGTGCCAAATCAAGCAAAACCTAATGTGTCCGAGACCATGAAATGTGATGGTATTGATGTTTTCGATGACAATCCAAACTCAATCATAAGCAAATTCACATTTCAAAACTCTTCTCATAAACACTGAAAGCATCAAAGATAAAAAATACATTCCGACACATTATATATGTCATATATAATATTACTACATGTCACTCCATGGTCAAAGTTTTTCACTTTAATGGCACATTCAATTCTTTCACCACTGCCTCTTTTATGAACATTGAATTGACTGAAATTAATACAAAGGTTGAATCGCAAAATCAGCTTAAAGAAAGCAGTGCATCTTCTTCGTAAACAGATTCAGAGAATCATCCTTGCCTATTACTTACGGGTGAAAACTTGGAATTTTCAGTCAACAACCAGTATTGTCTTAAACACAGCTGTAGTTTGTACTACAGTCAGATCATGTCATGTCGTGTGTTTTCTCAAGCGTATCTGTCACATTTCAGTGAAACTTTAGCTTCTTGTTGCTGCTGTTGTTGTTGTTGTTTTAAAAATACTTTGGGGTTATTATAAACCGTCACACTTGGATGTTAAACATTGCCGCTTGTTTGTTGTGTGTATGCTTGTATGTTCAATGTTGTGCATAATGTATGCTCATATGTTGTGGGTGTGTATGCTGGTATGTTGTGGGTGTGTATGCTGGTATGTTGTGTGTATGCTTGTGTGGTTGTATGTATGCTTGTGGTGGTGACTAAAGGTGATTCAATGCAAACTGCTGCAGTCTGATCAAAGCTAGTGAAAACTTCTAAAGTTTGGTGACAGCTGACGCAAACCAGTGAAGTCTAGCACGAATCACTGAAGTCTGGTGAAATGTCTGGTGACAGTACAAACCACAAGTCTGGTGACAGTACAAACCACTCAAATCTGGTGAAAAGTCTGGTGACAGATAATACAAACCACTAAAATCTGGTGAAAAGTCTGGTGACAGATAATACAAACCGTTAGAAGTATGGTAAAAAATCTGGTGAAAGATAGTACAAACCACAAAAGTCTGGTGAAAATCTGGTGACAGTAAAAACCACCAAAGTCTGGTGACAGATGGTACAAACCACTAAAGTCTGGTGAAAAGTCTGGTGACAGATAATACACACCACTAGAAGTATGGTGAAAAATCTGGTGAAAGATAGTACAAACCACTAAAGTCTGGTGAAAAATCTGGTGACAGTACAAACCACCAAAGTCTGGTGAAAGGGATGGTTACAAACCACTAAAGTCTGGTGAAAAGTCTGGTGACAGATGGTACAAACCACTAAAGTCTGGTGAAAAATCTGGTGACAGATGGTACAAACCACTAAAGTCTGGTGAAAATCTGGTGACATGTACAAACCACCAAAGTCTGGTGAAAAGTCTGGTGACAGATGGTACAAACCACTAAAGTCTGGTGAAAAGTCTGGTGACTGATGGTACAAACCACTAAAGTCTGGTGAAAAGTCTGGTGACAGATGGTACAAACCACTAAAGTCTGGTGACAGATGTACCATCTAAAGTCTGGTGAAAAGTCTGGTGACAGATGGTACAAACCACTAAAGTCTGGTGAAAAATCTGGTGAAAGATAGTACAAACCACTAAAGTCTGATGAAAAATCTGGTGACAGTACAAACCACCAAAGTCTGGTGAAAATTAAGTCTGGTGACAGATGGTACAAACCACTAAAGTCTGGTGAAAAATATGGTGAAAGATAGTACAAACCACTAAAGTCTGGTGAAAAGTCTGGTGACAGATGGTACAAACCACTAAAGTCTGGTGAAAGATGGTACAAACCACTAAAGTCTGGTGAAAAGTCTGGTGACAGATGGCACAAACCACTAAAGTCTGGTGAAAGATAATACAAACCAAGTCTGGTGAACAGTCTGGTGACAGTTGACACAAACCACTAAAGTCTGATAAAAAGTCAGCTCTCCCAAAAGCCCCCACAAAATACCAGTCACCACAGAACATAGCATAATGTCACAACTTACCAGTCAGAATAAATAGTCACTGACCCAAGTCGACACTGACCCGAGTCGCCTACAGTAACTCTCACTGGCATGCGAGTAAATACAAGGTACATAAACTCCAACCAGAGGTACACACCCTAAAAGGAAACTGATACAAGAGAGTAACATTGCGTTGAAGTAATATTGCATTGAAGTCAGAGGAGCAGAAAGGTTTGGATGAATCAGATATAATCAGCAGCAATCTGAAACAGAATGAGGCCCAGTGCGTTGCGTTTGTGCGACGTCTTTCAAACAGTAATTCTGAGGCATTAACATTGACAAGTATTTCAGAACGAGGTCCAGAGTGCTTGTTTGTGCGATGTCTTTCGAACTTTCGTTCTTTGGCAATAATATTCACAAGTATTTACAGAACACTCTGCCAGGCACTGCACACAATATACACAATGTTCATTTCAACCATCAGCATTTTGACGAAAGGAATATACACGTGTGACATAAACATCTACCGCAATGTACTTGTACACCAATCACAGAAAACAATCCATAAGTTCACCTGAAATTTAGCCCACTGAGAAACGCTTGTGTAATGCATGCTCACAGTCACACTCCCTCATCGTGAAGACCTGTTGTAGTTCGGATTGAACCTAAACTACAATCCTTGCAAAATAATGATTTGAGTTCACGTTTTCTCTCTCTCTCTTCTCTCTCTCTCTCTCTCTCTCTCTCTCTCTCTCTCTCTGTGATGTATGCATGTGTGCATCTGGTGCTGTGAACATGCTATGTTTTGTGTGGAAATTCTCATGTATAACATCTCACTTACTCATTCATGCCTATATGTATATATAAATGATGCCTGTAATTTTATATTTTATTTTTGGATGTTAGACAGGTTTTTGACTGAACCTAAACTACAATCCTTGTAAAATAAAGTGTTCGAGTTCGAGTTCTCTCTGTGATGCCATAGCTTCAATGGACGTCACTCCAACTGGAGTAAACCTCTGTAGTTTATGTTGCAGTCTCACCAAAGGCAGATGAACTAATCCATTTCCCTAACTTCTTTTTCATGTAGTTCTGTCTTTCGGCACTGTTCAAGGGCAGGAACTCCGCATCAAACACCTGCAGGAAGAAATGAGGCACAATTTAAGTTTTTAACTGTAACACTTGACAGTCTATCACCAATAAGCTCCATGAAACAAGAATAACTGCTAGCATTCCAAAACAAAATCCAAACACGTAAAAGGTTCAAAAGAATGCTATTTATTAGGACAAAACACAACATGCAAATTCTCAGGGTAATCCCCTTTATCAAGCTACAAAACGACACTTAAACTAAGTTAAAGTTAAACAACAGTTAAACGGTGAAAAATGACATAACTGGCTTAGTTCTCCATCTCATTTTTCATTGTTTCCACTGAATCTGTCACCATAAGTCAAGACACTGAGTTTATCGAAGTAAATCAACCCTGAGTTTGTCAAAGAAAGTCAACACACTGAATTCGCCACAGGAAGTCAGCATATTGTTTGTCAGTGAGTAAACACGCTGAACTTCTCACAGTGAGTAAATATATTGTGCTCTTAATTAGGGAGTCAACACACTACATTTGTCGCAGGAAGTCTACCACTTTGAGTTTGTCACAGCTGCTCAGTGCAAGAGTTTAGCACACAAAGTCAACATGCTGAGACTGTCAGTGAGTCAACACATTCAAATTGTCACACTATGTCAACATAATGAGTTTGTCAAAACAAAGTCAGTGCACTGAGTTAGTCACAGCAAGCCCTACTCAGTTCCATCCCACCCACAATCCCCACCCTTCTTTTTATTTTTTTCCACCGTGGAGTCAACATGTGCATGTCTGTGGCGACCAATAAATTGAATCCCTGTCACACACACAATCCTGACTTCCACTACTGCTGTACCCAAGCTTTCACACACACAATCCTTACTTCCATTACTGTGTATCCACACTTTAACACACACAATCCTTACTTCCACTACTGGTATCCAAGCTTTCACACACACATCCTTACTTCACACTGTGTACCAACTTTACACACACAATCCTTACTTCCACTACTGCGTATCCAAGCTTTCACACACACAATCCTTACTTCCACTACTGTGTATAGCCACACTTTATCACTACACAATCCTTACTTCCCACTACTGTGTATCCAAGCTTTCACACACACAATCCTTACTTCCATTACTGTGTATCCACACTTTAACACACACAATCCTTACTTCCAATACTGCGTATCCAAGCTTTCACACACACAGTCCTTACTTCCACTACTGTGTATCCAAGCTTTCACACACACAATCCTTACTTCCATACTGTGTATCCAAGCTTTAACACACACAATCCTTACTTCCACTACTGCGTATCCAAGCTTTCACACACACAGTCCTTACTTCCACTACTGTGTATCCAAGCTTTCACACACACAATCCTTACTTCCACATACTGTGTATCCAAGCTTTCACACACACAATCCTTACTTCCATACTGTGTATCCAAGCTTTCACACACACAATCCTTACTTCCACTACTGTGTATCCAAGCTTTCACACACACAATCCTTACTTCCATTACTGTGTATCCAAGCTTTCACACACACAATCCTTACTTCCAATACTGCGTATCCAAGCTTTCACACACACAGTCCTTACTTCCACTACTGTGTATCCAAGCTTTCACACACACAATCCTTACTTCCACTACTGTGTATCCAAGCTTTCACACACACAATCCTTACTTCCACTACTGCGTATCCAAGCTTTCACACACACGATCCTTACTTCCACTACTGCTACTCCAAGCTTTCACACACACGATCCTTACTTCCACTACTGCGTATCCAAGCTTTACACACACAATCCTTACTTCCATTTACTGCATATCCAAGCTTTCACACACACAATCCTTACTTCCACTACTGTGTATCCAAGCTTTCACACACACAATCCTTACTTCCACTACTTGTGCACATCCAAGCTTTCACACACACAATCTTTACTTCCACTAGTGTGTATCCAAGCTTTCACACACACAATCCTTACTTGAACCACTACTATGTATCCATGCTTTCACACACACAGTCCTTACTGTGTATCCAAGCTTTCACACACACAATACTTACTTCCACTACTGTGTATCCAAGCTACCACATACACAATCCTTACTTCCACAACTGTGTATCCAAGCTTTCACACACACAATCCTTACTTCCACAACTGTGTATCCAAGCTTTCACACACACAATCCTTACTTCCACAACTGTGTATCCAAGCTTGTGGAGATGGCGGCGACGCATGGCAAACTGCCCCAGCAAGTGACCGCTGTTGATGCAGTAATGGTCCGCTGTCATTATCAGGATGGCCAACCTGTCGAAGAATCATAAAGAATATTATTAATGAGGCTTATAATGCACTGGTTCCCAGTCACAACAATCGGCTGTAATCATCAACATAGATGGTTTGTAAAACAGTAATAATAGTCAGCCATCATGGCTAGTCTGGCCAATCTGTAAAACAGCCATAATAATCAGCTGCCATTATTAAATGGCTGTCAGAATCACTACCAAAACACAATAGTCATTTTTATCAGCTACAGTAAAACCCATTTTCTGACCTCCCTGGTCTCCATGATATGCAACCACTTTTCTTTCTGTCCCCCTGCCCCCAATAACACTAACCTGGCGCTGAACAATTCCAACAACACTAACCTGGCGCTGAACTAGCCCAACAACACTAACCTGGTGCTGAACTAGCCCAACAACACTAACCTGGTGCTGAACTAGCCCAACAACACTAACCTGGTGCTGAACTAGCCCAACAACACTAACCTGGTGCTGAACAAGTCCAACAACACTAACCTGGCACTGAACTAGCCCAACACTAACCTGGTGCTGAACAAGTCCAACAACACTAACCTGGTGCTGAACAAGTCCAACAACACTAACCTGGTGCTGAACAAACCCAACAACACTAACCTGGTATTGTCCCCACTGAACAAGCCCAACAACACTAACCTGGCACTGAACTAGCCCAACAACACTAACCTGGCACTGAACTAGCCCAACATCAGCCGGGCACTAAACAAACCCACAACACTAACCTGGCACTGAACAAACCCAACAAAACCAACCTGGTGATGAACAAACCCATCAACACCAACCTGGTGATGAACAAACCCATCAACACCAACCTGGTGATGAACAAACCCAACAACACCAACCTGGTGGTGAACAAACCCAACAACACCAACCTGGTGGTGAACAAACCCAACAACAAACCTGGTGGTGAACAAACCCATCAACCCCTAACCTGGTGGTGAACAAACCCATCAACACCAACCTGGTGGTGAACAAACCCAACAACACAACCTGGTGGTGAACAAACCCAACAACACCAACCTGGTGGTGAACAAACCCATCAACACCAACCTGGTGATGAACAAACCCATCAACACCAACCTGGTGGTGAACAAACCCAACAACACTAACCTGGTGGTGAACAAACCCAACAACACCAACCTGGTGGTGAAAAAACCCCAAATCAACACTAACCTGGGGGTGAACAAACCCAATCAACACCAACCTGGTGGTGAACAAACCCATCAACACCAACCTGGTGGTGAACAAACCCATCAACACTAACCTGGTGGTGAACAAACCCATCAACACCAACCTGGTGGTGAACAAACCCATCAACACTAACCGGGTGTGACAACCCATCACACCGGTGAACAAACCCATCAACACAACCTGGTGGTGAACAAACCCATCAACACTAACCTGGTGGTGAACAAACCCATCAACACTAACCTGGCACTGAACTAGCCCAACAACACTAACCTGGCACTGAACTAGCCCAACAACACTAACCTGGTGCTGAACAAGCCTAACATCACCAACCTGGCACTGAACTAGCCCAACAACAACAACCTGGCACTGAACTAGCCCAACATCACTAACCTGGCACTGAACTAGCCCAACATCACTAACCTGGCACTGAACTAGCCCAAAAATCACAACCTGGCACTGAACTAGCCCAACAACAACAACCTGGCACTGAACTAGCCCAACAACAACAACCTGGCACTGAACTAGCCCAACAACAACAACCTGGCACTGAACTAGCCCAACATCACCAACCTGGCACTGAACTAGCCCAACAACAACAACCTGGCCCTAGTACACAAGCACAACATAAAGCAACAACCACCTGGTAACAGCTTGGGTAACGGGCTGACCAACAGAGTAAACCACCGGCGTTGGCTGTCCTTCCTTGGTCAAGTGCACCTCGGCATCTGGAACAACACAGACACACACTGACACAGTGAACGTACTTGTGATGGGGAGCAGGGATAGCTCGTGGTTAGAGTGCCGGACTCGTGATTGGATGAAAGGTTTCGGGTTCAAATCCCGGAAGGAGCAGCGGGAGAATTTTCTTCTCCTGGGTCAACTTTCTGTGCTAACTCTTATTTCAGTATCCGTTCCACCCCCCACGTGTTACCGCAGTAGCACGTAAAAGATCCCGGTCATTCTGCCAAAAGTGCAGGTGGCAGGTTAAAATTAAACACACATACACCTTACATACGTGACTTTGCATGAGGTGACATGGTGCATGGTTGCATGGTGTACACAGAACGCGCCGAGATGGCAGCAGTTTCATGTGGCACCAGCCATGCCAGCACTGTAAGTACACCACTTCGGTGGATATTAAAAAAAACGTGCTATAAAAAGATAGTCACTCATGTACTGAGAATCATATGCGAGCACAGTGAGTCTGCTCAGGAGCGGAGAATCGCGCTATATAAAAGCAATCATCATCATCATTGTTCATTCATAGTTCAGGAGCTGTGTGAGAGTCAAGGTGGCCGTCCTGGGCTGTCCATCCTAACGAGCCTTCTGGTTTCCGTGGACGTAAAGCTATATTGAACCATGCTTCGGCATTGGTCTCAGCTTGTCCCTAATATGTCAACTGACATCTGAGGACATTAAGCATCACTTCATCATTGTTCATTCTTTTTGTTCAATGTCCTGAGATGATAAAGAGCATATTACATTATTAGGGACAATCATGTGATGCTGACCACAACAGCAACATTATGTATACCTATACTGTACACTACACCAGTGACCATGCATACCTGTGACGTAGTTTGTAGCATCACTACTAAATACCTATGATGTAGACTATGCCAGCAACACTAAATGCCTATGATGTAGACTATGCCAGCAACACTAAATACCTATGATATAGACTATGCCAGCCACACTGAATACCTATAATAATAACAATAATATTAAGAAGAAGAATGTACATTTATCATGTGCTCATCAACATCCTGAGCATTCTCTTGATACATATTAATCTAAATACAATATTTAATACACATGTAGAGCACAGTCCTACCAAAACAATTTACATAAGGTATTATATGGAAACACACACACACATTGTCACACACACACACACACACACACACACACACACACACACACACACACTCTGACTGTAGTAGAAACTGGGTATTGATATTAGCTGTCCGAGCGGAAATACTGTGAGAAGAGGAAGGTTTTCAGTTTGGCTTTAAAAGATGACAGGATTGAGCATGTCTAAGGTCCTGTGGGAGTGAATTCCAAATGTGGGGTCCAAAGCAAGAGAAAGTGCGAAAGCCATGAGTCTTGCATTTGTATTGCTGGATTTTCAGCATGCGGATGTCAGAAGAAGAGCATAGTGTATGAGATGGAGTGTAGACATGTAGCAGTTCAAAAAGGTAAGCAGACTATGATTAAATACCTATGATGTAGACTATGCCAGCAACATATTATAAATACCTATGATGTAGACTATGCCAGCCACACTAAATATGCAGCCACACTAAAATACCTACAACATGACTGCAACACTACATACCTATGAGGCAGACTGTGCCAGAGGCAAATGTACGTGTCTTCAGCAGGTTGCTTCCAATCAGCTGCTCCAAGGCCTCTTCCAGCCTGGACTGGATCATCCACAGCCTTTCATCTGTATCACCAAGGTAAAAACTGCACATTATTCTTCTGTATCACCAAGGTAAAAAGAACTGCACATTATTCATCTGTATCACCAAGGTAAAAAGAACTGCACATTATTCAGCTGTATCTCCAAGATAACAGAAAAATGGACACTATTCATTTGTATTCATGACCAAGGTCAATAACTGCGGATTATTGTTTGTATCACCAAGGTAAAAAATGGCACATTGTTCATTTGTATTGATCACCAAGGTCAAAAATGGTGCATTATTCATTTGTTTAATTTTTTTTATTTAAATGGAAAACACCAAGCACCTGACTATCCAGGACAAGCTCAATGATGAGCCAACACAACCTTGGACAACACCAAGCACCTGACCATGAGCCAACACAACCTTGGACAACACCAAGCACCTGCCCATGAGCCAATACAAACTTGGACAACATCAAGCACCTGCTCATGAGCCAACACAACCTTGGACAACACCAAGCACCTGTCCATGAGCCAACACAACCTTGGACAACATCAAGCACCTGCTCACGAGCTAACACAAGCTTGGACAACAACAAGCACCTGCCCACAAGCAAACACAAGCTTGGACAACACCAAGCACCTGCCCACGAGCAAACACAACCTTGGACAACACCAAGCACCTGCCCACGAGCAAACACAACCTTGGACAACACCAAGCACCTGTCCACGAGCCAACACAACCTTGGACAACATCAAGCACCTGACCACGAGCCAACACAACCTTGGACAACACTAAGCACCTGCCCACAAGCCAACACAAACTTGGACAACACACAAGCACCTGCCCATGAGCCAACACAACCTTGGACAACACCAAGCACCTGCCCACGAGCAACAACTGGACAACACCAAGCACCTGACGAGCCAACCAACCTTGGACAACACCAAGCACCTGACCCACGAGCCAACACAACCTTGGACAACACTAAGCACCTGCCCACGAGCCAACACAAACTTGGACAACACACCAAGCACCTGCCCATGAGCCAACACAACCTTGGACAACACCAAGCACCTGCCCACGAGCAAACACAAGCTTGGACAACACCAAGCACCTGCCCACGAGCAAACACAAACTTGGACAACACCAAGCACCTGCCCACGAGCCAACACAAACTTGGACAACACACCAAGCACCTGCCCACGAGCAAACACAAACTTGGACAACACACCAAGCACCTGCCCACAAGCAAACACAAACTTGGACAACACACCAAGCACCTGCCCACAAGCAAACACAAACTTGGACAACACCAAGCACCTGCCCACAAGCAAACACAAACTTGGACAACACCAAGCACCTGCCCACGAGCAAACACAAACTTGGACAACACACCAAGCACTTGCCCATGAGCCAACACAACCTTGGACAACATCAAGCACCTACCCACAAGCCAACACAACCTTGGACAACACTAAGCACCTGCCCACGAGCCAACACAAACTTGGACAACACACCAAGCACCTGCCCATGAGCCAACACAACCTTGGACAACACCAAGCACCTGCCCACGAGCCAATACAACCTTGGACAACATCAAGCACCTGCCCACGAGCCAACACAAGCTTGGACAACACCAAGCACCTGCCCATGAGCCAATACAAACTTGGACAACATCAAGCACCTGCCCACACTTGGGCACCTGCACCCTAAGTGCACCCCCACCTGCACTTGTCCTTTAACAACCCTGGACAACACCAAGCACCTGCCCACAAGCCAACACCCCTGCGGACAACACCAAGCACCTGTCCATGAGCCAACCCAGCCTTGGAATAACACCAAGCACCTGCCCATCCTGGATGAGCCTGGTGATGAGCCAACACAAACCAACACTGTCACCCAGCTACAGAACAGGGCCAACAGGAGTGACTGTAGAGCACCACACTTCACAGGTAAGCTATTTGCACCTGCCCCCCCTTGAGAAACTCCCCCATACTTGCTGCAGACTCTGACTCCCTGTCACTGTGTCAGTGTCACATGGCAGCTTTTTAGACCTGAGCAGATAGGTCCACTACTGTCACTGTCAGTGTCAGATGACAACCCAAAATAAAATCACACAGCAGTTTTACAGTAGAAAGGCCCACAACTGTCGGATGACACCATTAAAAAAAAATCACAAAGCAGCTTTACAGCAGAAATGTCCACTACTGTCACATGACACCATCCAAAAAAACATCACAATGCAGTTTTACAGCAGAAAGGCCCACAACTGTCGGATGACACCATTCAAAAAAACATCACAATGCAGTTTTACAGCAGAAAGGCCCACAACTGTCGGATGACACCATTCAAAAAAACATCACAAAGCAGCTTTACAGCAGTGAGCAGAAAGGTCCGCTAGTGTGAAATATAGTTCAGGAGCTGTGTGAGAGTCAAGGTGGCCGTCCTGGGCTGCCTGTCCTAACGAGCCTTCTGATTTCCATGGACGTAAAGCTATATATTGAACCATGCTTCGGCATTGGTCTCAGTTTGTCCCTAATATGTCAACCGACATCCGAGGACATTAAGCAACACTACCTACCTACCTACTGTGAAATGACACCATAGAAAACACACAGCCGTATGCAAGGTCAAGAGACCTCAAAAAACAAAACAAAACAAAAACAGAGTGGTAATGTAAGGTCCAAATGATAGTCAGGAAAAACAACAAGTGGTCTATAATTAGTGAAAGGTCAAATGGCACTGTCACTGTGTCAGTGTCATTAGTGTCAGGCAAAAAGAGTGGTACGTAAGGCCAAATGGCACTGTCAGTGTCACTAGTGTCAGGCAAAAAGAGTGGTATGTAGACTTGAGCAGACAGGCACTGTCAGTGTCAGTAGTGTCAGGCAAAAAGAGTGGTATGTAAGGTCAAATGGCACTGTCAGTGTCACTAGCGTCAGGCAAAAAGAGTGGTATGTATGGCCAAATGGAACCGTTAGAAAAACAGAGTGGTAATGGTATGATAACTGATATATTACATTAAATATAAATCTTATTAGATCCCTGGTCAAAATGACGTTGTCAGGAGAACTTTGAACTTGTCGAACTTTGAAGACTTTAATTTAAGAGTGTTGTGTTGAACCAAAATGACACAGTTTCAGTGTCAGAAGCCGACAGATGAATGCAGGATCAAATCCACTGTAACTAGTGGCAGTGCAAGGGAGTATTGTGTCAGGTAAAAACTAAAATGACACTGTCAGTGTCACTAGTGTCAGACACAGAGAATGGCTCATTGGGTCAAACAACACATTGACAATGAGAGTGAGAGCGAGAGTGCAAGTGAGACTGAGAGTGTGAGTGTGGGCGAGAATGTGAGTGAGAGTGAGACTGAGACTGAGAGTGAGATTGAGTGAGAGTGTGAGTGAAAGGGTGAGTGAGAATGAGAGTGTGAGTGAGAATGAGAGTGTGAGTGAGTGGAGTGAGAGTGTAGACTTGACATGTGTGAGTGAGAGTGTGAATGTGACTGAGAATGCGAGTGAGACTGAGAGTGTGTGAGTGAGACTGAGAGTGTGTGAGTGAGAGTGCAAGTGTGACTGTGAGAAAGTGTGACCCTGTGTGTGGGGCCCAGCCTTCACTTTGTACAGACAAGGAATGCCCAGAGAGTGTGAGTGAGAGTGCGAGCATGTGAGAATGTGAGTGCGAGTAAGAGAGAGAGTGAGTGAGAGAGAGTGTGAGTGAGAGAGTGTAAGTGAATGAGAGTGCGCGAGTGTACGTGAGAGTGAGAATGTGAGTGTGAGTGCAAGTGTGAGTCAGTGAGAGTGTGTGTGAGAGTGTGAGTGTGAGTTTGAGTGTGAGTATGGGGGCATCACCTCTCCAGGCTGACCCGGCCTTCACTTTGTACAGACAAGGGATGCGTACTCCGCGGGTCTCCAGCTTGACGGCTGACTGAAGCATTTCCAGCCACAAGCCTGCTTCATGGGACTCTGTCAACAATAACAGAAACGGAACACACATCAAGTTCAACACAATGCTTCAGTGCCAGTCTGTCACCACAAAACACACACATTATCATAATATATATTATATATACTGTATAACCTGTTCATATTTTATTATTTATACAATTATAGATCTATAATAATATTATATAATTATACACATCTACCTCAACACTTGTCCCGATATGACCCCGTGTGTGGTTGACAGATGTTAAAATCCAAAGTTACTAAGTTCTGCATCCACTCAAACTAATTCCAAAGTAATTCAAAACAAGCCGATTCAGTGCTCGGAGAGTGCGACACAGGGTCACCTCAGGACTATTTTAAAGTTAAAGAAGCAACAACATGCATAAACTACACATCACTGTGTCTGTGATTGTGAAAACTATGGACAAGACAGACAGCGAAGTGGACATTTAACAAAATGCACGAACGTTCCACGCACCTTTAACTTTACTCAGGAAGCTTGGCGTCAATACTCTGTGCACGAAGTTCAGAGGAATCTTCTCGATGAAAGCGAAAGAGCACAACAGCTCCGAAAGGTGTGCCGGCTCAAAGTCCGAGAACCGCTGGGCCAGTATCTTTTCTGTTTGGAGAAGGAAATTATGATTGTCTTTGGGTATGTAGTTGAGCTGCCCAAACGGTCGCAGGACCGTGAAGACCTGCAACGCAGAGTAGGTGTGGCCGAGCTGTTCAAAGTGGCGAGCGGCCACGTCCATGATGGCAGGGGAAAAGTAGCGGCGCGTTCGGCAGTACTCCATGACCAGGCCCAGCAAGTTGGTGTTGAGCTGATCGCCCCGCACCCCGACGTAGCGTTCCAGGGCCGTGGTGAAGTTGGGGTCGCTGAAGCGGAAGTGGATGAAGGCGGCCACAAACTGCATCAGCCCATCCTCTGAGACCTGGTGGATGTTGAGGAAGAGCCAGTGGGCGAAGTCGGTCATCATGCTGACCTGCAGCGTGTTGAGCTGGACCAAGCTGGACAGGCAGGACACCATGTCCTCCGCCTTCATCTTCCACCACACCTTGTGCAGCTGTCTGCCCAGCACCTTCAGCAGGTACTTGTGAGAGGGCGGCAGCCAGGCGAGCACGCCGGCGATGTTGTCCTCCTTCACGTCGTGGTAGTGGTTTCCGATGTACACCCAAATGCTCTTGATCAGATCTTTGTCCCCTCTCTCCGATGTGTGTAGCAGGCTGTTGATGGAAAGCAGCTGCTCTATGGAGAACAGCTCCTCAACCATGCGCTTCTCTATCTCCCCATTGATGGCAGACATGCACTCCGGTCCGAAGCTCTCCATGTGCATGTAGCAAGCGACCAGAGAGATGAGGGTTTCGTTGGACAGCTTGGCAATGTCTCTGCTCACGGTATCGTTCAATTCATTCATGACGGCTGTGCGAATGAATGAGTGCAAGTCTCCCCAGTCCGAATTCATCTTCTGCAGTTCCCACATCCTCAGCAAGGCAGCTGAAGCAGAACAGCCGTTGACCCGTTCTGAAGGAATCTCCAGCAATTTGAACACATCTTGCACAGCCGCGCACTGCTGCAGCAAGTACTCAAAGTTCTCATCCTCAGCCGTCATCGCCCGAATTTGCTCACCAGTGTACGTGTGGTTCGTCAGAGGAACCATGCCTTTGTCCAGCAAACGAACCAGAATCGGCAACTCCTGGATTTCAAGTCCATCTTGCAGGAGTATGGACGAAACGCTGACAACATTCCTACCAGTACCGCTACCAGTGCCACCAGCCCCATGACTGCTGGTTGAATAGGAGCGGCCCTGTTTCCCCTTGCAGCCACACAGATTCAGAGACTGGAGAGCTGCAGCAGGAAGACTGGTGACAGTCCGGGTCAAGGCCATGCGCTGACCAGCCACCCTCAAACCAGCTGACGCCTGGGTCAGCTTCTGAACTGCGGCCAGCACGGACGGCTGCGACATGATGACCAAAGTCCACTTGGCAGCCCAGCTGCTCCGCTTGGCAGCCCTGTTTCTTTGTTCGGCAGAGTAGTTATTCTGCTCAGCAGCCTAGTTATTCTGCCTGGCAGCCCAGTTATTCCACCTGGCAGCCCAGTTATTCCACTCAGCTGCACAATTATCACTTGGCAGCCCAGTTATTCCACTCAGCAGCCCAGTTATTCCACTTGGCAGCCCAGTTATTCCACTCAGCAGCACAATTATCACTTGGCAGCCCAGTTATTCCACTCAGCAGCCCAGTTATCATTTGGCAGCCCAGTTATTCCACTCAGCAGCCAATTATCACTTGGCAGCCCAGTTATTCCACTCAGCAGCCCAGTTATCACTTGGCAGCCCAGTTATTCCACTCAGCAGCCCAGTTATCACTTGGCAGCCCAGTTATTCCACTCAGCAGTCCAGTTATCACTTGGCAGCCCAGTTATTCCACTTGGCAGCCCAGTTAATCCACTTGGCAGCCCAGATTTGGCAGTTATTCTGCTCGGCAGTTATTCCACTCAGCAGCCCAGTTATTACACTCAGAAGCCCAGTTATTCCGCTTGGCAGCCCAGTTTTGGCAGTTATTCTGCTCGGCAGTTATTCCACTCAGAAGCCTAGTTATTCCACTCACTCCAAGTCAGAAGCCCAGATATTCCCCTCAGAGTCAGAAGCCCAGTTATTCCACTCAGAAGCCCTGTTGTTCCACTTGGCAGCCTATTTATTCCACTTGGCAGCCCAGTGTTTCTCTGCTCAACAGTCCGGTTCACCTCTGCACACAATGTGACAATCGTTCATAAGACATCGGTTTAAGTGGCAAAATTCACAAACTTCATACCATTCAAAACCATTTTTTAAATATATTGTTTTTCCAAATTCAAACAGTTGAAAGAGAAAGTCCAATATATTACTTACCACATATGTGTACTAGCCTTCATTTTACACATAGTTTAGATGCCAGAGTACTGCCATTTCATGATTATAGTTTCTTCTTCTACCTAATAATGTATAAGACTAATAGTAATAGTAACAAAGGGCAGGCTCACATACTGACATTATTATTGATCGCTTTTATATGGCGCTATTCTCCGCTTTTGAGCAGACTCACTGCGCTCGTATGTGATTCTACATGAGTGAATAGCTTTTATAGTGCATTTTTGAGAATCCACCGAAGTGGTGTACTTACAGCGCTGGCATGGCTGGTGCCACATGAAACTGCTGCCATCTCGGCACGTTCTGTGTACACTATACAACCATGCACCATGTCACTTATTGCAAAGCCACATACGTAAGGTGTATGTGTGCTTAGCTGTAACCTGCCACCTGCACTTTTGGCAGAATGACCGGGGTCTTTTACATGCTACTGCGGTAACACGGGGGTGGAACGGATACCAAAATAAGAGTCAGCACAGAAAGTTGATCCTGGAGAAGAAAATTCTCCCGCCACTCCTGCAGGGATTATAACCCGCAACCTTTCAATCATGAGTCTGGCACTCTCACCACTGAGCTATCCCTGCCCCCCAACATAGTGGAATGTATGACTATGTGGCCAAAACATTGGCATTAGTTAATAAAATATTGGCCTAAATATGAGGCCATCCATTATAATTTATGTTAAATTCCAGTCACACTCACTGGCTCATACAGTCATAGTGGCATGATAATTGTTTATGAAAAAATAATAGTTTTAATACCAAAGTGCTATCACTAGTAGTAGTATCAGCCAGATGCGAAGCCATCAGTTATACTTTATAGCTGGTTATCCTCAAGTCAAAGACAAAGTCAGGCTTTTTCACTGTCACTGTGTCAGGTTGACAGAACTGAGAAAGTGAGTAACTCACTAACTGGGTCACGTTGAAAGTAAGTCAAAATTCACCTTTCACAAGTTTCACTTTCAGTTTCATTATTAAACATGTTACTTTGTTAGTTGATTTATTCACATATTTTCAACTTCAAGAGCCTATAAAATGACAGATCATTTTGGCCCAAACTTTCAAAGACCGAGGAAAGTTTTTTCCACTGACTCTGGCGCTTTTTCTTCTGTTTTGGGTGTTGTTTTTGTCTAGCGAGAAAGTAATCAGCAGTATTCAATGGCTCAAAAGTTAGATCTCTCCAAAGTTTGCCCGTGATCACGAAGACGAACGCTGTATCAGCCGACAAGCCGTTTAAAATATTATATTAGATGAGATCTATACGGTATTTACTATTATAAGATAAATAATAAAATATACATGTACTATCAGTATCACATCATAAAATAAATTACAAGGAGTCGAATGATGCAACATGGGTCCACATGTTAAATCTTTTAAAGAAAAAAAAATCACGTATTATCGTATAGTTACACACCAGAAAAACCGCGAGAAGCATACAGAGGTCGTTCACGAAAGGCAACCGACCCTCTGCGCAATTTTTTTGACACGATGGTGCTTTGTGTAACATTATACTGAGGTGTCTTAATTACGAAACGTAGTTTACAAAACCTCTGTCCTGGTGCACCCAAACACTGCCTTGTCTTGGTACTGAAAAATGATTAAGAACGAGGACTTGTAACGTGTAATTCTAGCAGAAAAACGTAATTCAAATAAAATAGTATCTTATATTGTTGCTTTTTCAACTCTAACATCCTATGTTCGTTGTTCGATTGTTTG
Source organism: Alviniconcha marisindica (assembly GCA_018857735.1). Classification (NCBI taxonomy): domain Eukaryota; kingdom Metazoa; phylum Mollusca; class Gastropoda; family Provannidae; genus Alviniconcha; species Alviniconcha marisindica. Next base: position 286,046 of record JABMCL010003436.1, read on the forward strand.
TTTGTATTTTTTGTATGTTTATCATTTTGTATTTTTTCTCCGGGGTAGATGGAAATGTATTACGGACAAAGTACATATTTTAATCCGCCTTTTTTGTGTGTGTGCGTGTGTGTGTTTGTGTCAAACTCTTCTGTGACAAAGGAGTATAAGTTATGGTGGAAGGGAAACCACTTCGACGATATCAATAGTCTCGGCAAGAGGGGAAACACCAAACTATTGCTTTAAAATCTATCAAAATGTCTACTGCCGGCGTGTTTTCAAATTTCCAGCAGTTTTTGGATGCAGATCATGAACTGAAAGAGGTTCGAATATGGAAGACATTTTTTCCTACTGCTAAGCCTTCAGAGATCACGCTAGCTTTTTTTGAAACCGCATACGGCATTGCGGCATCTACGCAAAAGTGGCGGAAAAACACGTTAGGGTCTGTGATTTCGCGAGCATGTAAAATGGACTACGGTTATTTCCTATTTTAGTATCCGAAATAGTTGCCATTATTGTCTCATTTGGGTTTGCAGAATGACGGGAATCTATTGCGTGCTACTGCGGTAACACGGGGATGGAACGGATAACGAAATTATTATAAGTAATAAGAGTTAGCATAAAGAGTTTGCCCAGGAGAATAACAATAACATTCTCCTGCCGCTCCTGCCGGGACTCGAACCCGCGACCTGCGTCCGTCACTCTAACCACTGAATTATCCCCGCTCCCCTAGTTGATACTGATAGGATCGGCCACTTGTAAAATTGAGTTCCTAAAGGCCTACTCCTACTCCTAGTCCTAGCAGCTATTGAAAATGTATTTGGGGTTATTAAAATTATCTGTCAGGCAGTTTAGCAGTCTGTGTTTCATATTATATATATTATATATATATATATATATATATATATATATGACTTGATTAATCAGTGAACCACGAAGCTTGTATAAGTTGTAAACAGATACGTTTACTCCTGTTTTCTCTGATTTTTTTTATCTCACTCTCTCTCTCTCTCTCTCTCTCTCTCTCTCTCTCTCTCTCTCTCTCTCTCTCTCTCTCTCTCTCTCTCAGTTCAGCCTTCAGCAACCCACCAAAAGACGTAGTAAGTTAGTAATGGTCTGTCTGTCTGTGGACCTTTTGATAAAAGAATAAGAAAGGGGCTGAAGAAAGTGGTGGGCTGAGGCATTTGTGCAGATTTTTTAAGCTTTGCTCTGAATCATTCTTGTTACTGTTAGCTGTTGGCTGGTTGCATACCATGTTACATGTATACATACATGCTGATGTGGAGCTCCTAAAAAAAATTGTATGACACAGTGGGTACATTAACCATTTGACAACATCTGGAAAAAAACTCAGCCAGGCTAGTCACACTCACCCGCAGCGCAATGTGGATGAGCCATTGTTGATGTGTGCAGGAGATTGGTGTTGTTGTTAGCATGGATGTTATATTGTTTATATTATAATGTGTGCAGGAGAGTCACTGAGTTATTAATTATGGATGTTCCATTGTTGAACATTGTGTGAAGGATTCTCATTGTATTACAAGTCAATAAGGTGTGTAAAGCAGACTTATTGTGTTACAAGTCAATAGGGTGTTGTGTGAAGGAGACTCATTTTGTTACAACTATTACAAGTCAGTAAGGTGTTGTGTGATATAACTAATAACTGATAAAGACTCATTGTGTTACAAGTCAATAAGGATGTTTCGTTGTTGTGTGAAGTAGACTCATTGTGTTATGTACAGGTCAATAAGGATGTTCCGTTGTTGTTGTATTACAAGTCAATAAGGTGTTGTTGACTGTTGTGTGTTCAAAGGAGACTCATTGTGTTTCAAGTCAATAAGGTGTTGTGTGACTGATAGAGACTCATTGTGTTACAAGTCAATAAGGATGTTCCATCGTTGTGTGCAGGAGATTCGTGTTGTTGTACGAGATCTGGAACAGACCGCCCGAGAAATTCAGACCATCATGCAAGCCATTCATCAAGCAGCTGCCACTGAGCATGGTTTGGATGAAGCTTGTCTGTTCTCTTCCCTGGCCCTGCCCCACACATGCTTAGATGATGCCTTTCAATTTCAGTTCCCCCAGTCCCCCAGAGACGCCCTCTCCTCCTCCCCCCCCCCTCCCCCCACACACACACATCCCTGCACACATACACACAAAAAGGTTGGCTGATGCTTGTAAGCTTGTTTGTACATTTATTAAACTTCTCCCACCCACCACAAAGATTGACTTCCTCCCTCCATTTCCAGTGTTCCATCTTTTTTCTTGCGTTTGATTCATCTTGGGGTCATTGTGGGTCATTCAGATTCCTTGTCGCTTGTGCTGTGTGTGTGGTGTGTCGTTACTGCCTACAGTTCTTTGTGTATGTGGTCCTTTTGTGAGCGGTGTCCTTTGTGCACACAGTTCTTTGTGTACATGCCCCATGGTCCATTTGTGAGCAGGGTCCTTTGTGTTCAAGGTCCTTTGCATGCAGGGTCCTTTGTGCACAGAGTTCTTTGTGTCATTGTCCTCTTGTGACTAAGGTCCTTTGTGTGCAACTGCAAGGTCCTATGTGTACAGGATTCTTTGCATGTATGTATTATATACATATAAGTTCTTTGTAGGTCCCTTATGACGTTATGTGCAGAATCCCGCCCAGGGTCCTTTTTGTGCACGGTTCGTTGTATAGAGAGTCATTTGTGTGCTGGATGCTTTCTGTGCAAGGTTTTCAAGGTTATTTGTGTCAATTTGATGTGTGTCAGTACTTGTATGCAAGGTTCCGTTGTGTGCAACTGCAATGTTCTTTGTGTGCAAGGTTCTTTTGTGTGCATCTGCAAGTTTTTGGTGTGTGCGTAGGACTTTGGATATTATATTATGCAATATGGGGCACGTTTGTGTGCAGAGTACTTTGTAAGTTTCTTTTCATGCACAGTACATTGTGTGCAGGGCACTTTTTGTTTGTGTGCACAGTACTTTGTGTACATTGGTGGGGGGTGGGGGCAGCAAACTTTTGTGTGTGTCCAGGGTTCTGTTGTGTGCGGGTTTTATTTGCGAAGTTTGTTTGTGTGGGACATTTTTTTCTGCTTCTCTGTTGCACCAGTGACCATACACCCACACACAAAAGTGGTGGACTGCACTTGTGAAATTCGTGCTCGATTCAGTTTTTTTATTTTAGTTCCTATCAAAATCTTTAATAGTTACAGTATTCACATTATAAATTATTTGTGGCAGGAACAGAATGGACCACGGTGGTGCGTACTAACTACTAATATTGGGAAAGATAACACTTTCCTTCATGTTTCACCATGGCAGCAACACAATGGTCCACGGTGGCGCGTACTAACTACTGATACTATGTTGCAGTGTCCATTTGTGAAAAGTCTGAACCCATGTTTGCCAAAGTGAGGGAGCAGTTCTCAGACCTGGCTGCAAAGATTCCTGCAAACCAATACTACCGGTAAGTGTCTGGCAGCAAGTGCTGACTTCTGTTGAATACCTAATCTATATAAATTTCCCTTGTTATATATACAATATCACCAAGATGTCTTTTGTCTGGTTTCCATCTGCTTTACAGTATTAATTATACTAATAATTATAGTGAATGCTAAGTGGCTGGCAGTAAGTTTTGACTTTCTGTTGAATACCTAATATAAATTTCCCTTGTCCTGTACAATAACACCAGCTAAGATGTCTTTTGTGTGGTTTCCATCTGCTTTACAGTATTATACTAATGATAATACTTGATAGTAAATGCTTTTAGCTTCTGCAGTGGAACCCCCTCACATAGGGTAGTCGCAACCGTCAAAATTGTTGCTTCTTACTAAGTGTCTTAAAAGATCCGACAATACAAAGATAGTGTGTACAAGGGATATTACATATATTTGAGTCACCTTATTAAGTTTATACTGAGCAAAATTTGTTTCTTCTTGAATGAGTTCATTCTGAGGGGCTCCACTTGATTCTTTGAAAATCTCTGAAACTGAACAAAATCTGAACTGTGAGCAAAATCTCTGAAACTTTGAACAAAATATCTGGAACTCTGAACAAAATCTCTGGAACTGTGAGCAAAATCTCTGAAACTTTGAACAAAATCTCTGGAACTCTGAACAAAATCTCTGGAACTGTGAGCAAAATCTCTGAAACTTTGAACAAAATCTCTGGAACTCTGAACAAAATCTCTGGAACTGTGAGCAAAATCTCTGAAACTTTGAACACAATCTCTGGAACTCTGAACATAATCTCTGGAACTGTGAGCAAAATCTCTGAAACTTTGAACAAAATCTCTGGAACTCTGAACAAAATCTGAACTGTGAGCAAAATCTCTGAAACTTTGAACAAAATCTCTGGAACTCTGAACAAAATTGCTGGAACTCTGAACAAAATCTCACCTCTTAGTCTTACCTTCTCAATAGCCTTTTAAGGCTTTTTGTGGAATCCACCACAGCCTCACATGTTGCAGCTGATATTGCATCCATTGCATCTTGGATGCTAGTTAAGACTTAAGTATACTACATGCATAACTCCACAGCTGTCTTGGAATCTACTACAGCTTGGATACATGTGCATAAATAACTCCACCAGATGTGAGATTGTGACAGCTGACTGGAATCCACCACAGCTTTAGATGTACATAACATCACTGCAATATACGCACTGTAGATGTATACAGGGACATGGATACTCCATGCACATAGTCATACACACACACACACACACACACACACACACACACACACACACACACACACACACACACACACACACACACCAGCTGGTAGTGGGGTAAATCTTCCAATGTACAAGAAGTTGTTTTGTATGTCAGGTTCAACGACCAATGGAGGTTTGTGATACAACGTCTGGCCTACTTGTCAGCACTCCGAATCTACCTCACTGAAGAACGGCTTGTGTCACAGCAGGAAACAGCAGACATGCTAGGAGGTAAGAGCTTTACTGTGTTAAGAAGTAACATCTTGAGATCTTTACAGTGCTAGGGGGTAAGATCTCTACTGTGTTAGGAGATGAGACCTCTGTTAAAAGTATTATGTTTGGAGGTAAGATCTTTACTGTGTTTGGAGGTGAGATCTTAAGATCTTTACAGTGCTAGGGGCTAAGATCTCTACTGTGTTAGGAGATGAGACCTCTGTTAAAAGTATACTATTTGGAGGTAAGATCTTTACTGTGTTTGGAGGTGAGATCTTAAGATCTTTACAGTGCTAGGGGGTAAGATCTCTACTGTGTTAGGAGATGAGACCTCTGTTAAAAATATTATGTTTGGAGGTAAGATCTTTACTGTGTTTGGAGGTGAGATCTTAAGATCTTTACTGTGTTTGGAGGTGAGATCTTAAGATCTTTACTGTGTTAAGAGGTAAAATCTTGAGATCTTTACAGTGCTAGGGGGTAAGATCTCTACTGTGTTAGGAGATGAGACCTCTGTTAAAAGTATTATGTTTGGAGGTAAGATCTTTACTGTGTTTGGAGGTGAGATCTTAAGATCTTTACTGTGTTTGGAGGTGAGATCTTAAGATTTTTACTGTGTTTGGAGGTGAGATCTTAAGATCTGTACAGTGCAAGGGGGTAAGATCTTTACTGTGTTAGGAGATGAGACCTCTGTTAAAAGTATTCTGTTTGGAGGTAAGATCTTTACTGTGTTTGGAGGTGAGATCTTAAGATCTTTACTGTGTTAGGAGATGAGACCTCTGTTAAAAGTGTTATGTTTGGAGGTAAGATCTTTACTGTGTTTGGAGGTGAGATCTTAAGATCTTTACTGTGTTAGGAGATGAGACCTCTGTTAAAAGTGTTATGTTTGGAGGTAAGATCTTTACTGTGTTTGGAGGTGAGATCTTAAGATCTTTACTGTGTTTGGAGGTGAGATCTTAAGATCTTTACAGTGCAAGGGGGTAAGATCTTCACTGTGTTAGGAGGTAAGTGTGACATCTATAAGGCGGCGAGAGTGATTCACAGAAGCCAGTCAGATACACGGCCATCCATACAGGCATACTGCTAGTACTGCTAGTGCTAGAGCTAAACTATACTATAACTAGCAAACACCCAACTCCCTTCCTGCCCTTCTCACTTTTCTTCATCTAGAAAACACACACACACACATTCTCTCTCTCTCTCTCTCTCTCTCTCTCTCTCTCTCTCTCTCTCTCTCTCTCTCTCTCTCTCTCTCTCTCTCTCTCTCTCCCCTCTCTCTCTCTCTCTCTCTCTCTCTCTCCCTCTCTCTCTCACACACACACACATACACAGTGTCCATTTTTTTGTTTTGAGAACCAGTCAAATACAACAACAACCAGTATGTTGGTTGTTTTTTGTTGGGGGGTGGGCATTTAAAGTTTAACTCCTATATATAAAGGCGCATGCAAAATGCAGCAACATCTTTGAGATGCTGTGAGTGAATCTAATAATGAACAACAGTTTTCATGTTATTTCAGCTGTGCGAGTCTGCTCTCTTTTTCTTTTTCTCTTTGTCTTCGTCTTCATTTTATGAACCTGGGCCAGTGTGTATTGTATGCAATGCCGAGCTCCTCACAAAAATCAGAAAATATATTTCATGTTTCTGCAGAGCATGTGTATAGAATATCATATTTAGGTTAACATGTATCATGTGAGCTGTCAGGGCGTTGATGAGCGCGTGATAAATGTACAGTATTATTATTATTATTATTTGTCTCTTGGCTGGTTGATTTTTGTGTTTGTTTGACTTTCATGTTTTTGGGGGGTGTTTTTTGGCTGTTACTTTTTCTTTCTTTTTTTCTTTAATGAATGAGTGACAATGGTTTTTTAATTGTTGCAGTCAAGGTCAGACGGGAGGATGGTTTTCACATTGACCTGGACGACTTCCTTATGGGACTGCTGACAATGGCATCAGAACTGGTAATAATAATAATAACTTTAAACTGATAGCTGTTATACAGTTATGGAATGCAAATCTTTTTGCAGAACAAAAGCATGGAGCACTGTCACACACCATTCACACACATACCTATGAATACATGAAGATACACACAACCTATGCTTACAAATAAGGTATACCTCGGTAGTTTGTCAGAAGACCTGTTTGAAAAGGGAAGTTTTGAGCTGGGTTCTGAATACAGACAGTGGAAATAACAAGCTGGTAACAACCTTGTCTCTCTTTGCTTCCACTTGTCTCTTTCCTTCCACTTGTCTCTTTCCTTCCTCTTGTCTCTTTCCTTCCTCTTGTCTCTTTCCTTCCATTTGTCTCTTTCCTTCCTCTTGTCTGTCTCTTTCCTTCCTCTTGTCTGTCTCTTTCCTTCCACTGTCTCTTTCCTTCCTCTTGTCTCTTTCCTTCCTCTTGTCTGTCTCTTTCCTTCCACTTGTCTCTTTCCTTCCTCTTGTCTCTTTCCTTCCACTTGTTTGTCTCTTTCCTTCCTCTTGTCTCTTTCCTTCTGCTTGTCTTATTCCTTCTACATGTCTCTTTCTTTCCTCTTGTCTCTCTCCTTCCTCTTGTCACTAGTCTTTCCTTCAGCTCATCTCTTTCCTTCTGCTTGCCTTTTTCCCTTTACTTGTCTCTCCTTCCTTCCTCTTGGCTCCTTCTTTCCTCTTCTCTCTCCGTTGCCTTGTCCATTTCTTTCCTCTCGTCTCTCTCTTTCATCTTGCCTGTTTCCTTCTTTCCTCTCATCTCTCTCTTTCATCTCGCCTGTTTCCTTCTTTCCTCTCGTCTCTCTCTTTCATCTCGCCTGTTTCCTTCTTTCCTCTCGTTTCTCTCTTTCATCTCGCCTGTTTCCTTCTTTCCTCTCGTCTCTCTTTCATCTCGCCTGTTTCCTTCTTTCCTCTTGTCTCTCCTTCATCTTTTCCATTTCATTCCTCTTGTTCTCTCTCTTTCATCTCACACGTTTCCTTCTTTCCTCTCATCTCTCTTTCATCTTTTCCATTTCTTTCCTCTTGTTCTCTCTCTTTCATCTCACACGTTTCCTTCTTTCCTCTCATCTCTCTTTCATCTTTTCCATTTCTTTCCTCTTGTTCTCTCTCTTTCATCTCACACGTTTCCTTCTTTCCTCTCATCTCTCTTTCATCTTTTCCATTTCTTTCCTCTTGTTCTCTTTCATCTTGCCTGTTTCCTTCTTTCTTCTCATCTTGTCTTCAGCTTTTCCATTACTTTCCTCTTGTCTCTGTTTCATCTCATCTGTTTCCTTCTTTCCTCTCATCTCTCTGTTTCATCTCATCTGTTTCCTTCTTTCCTCTCGTCTCTTCTTCTTTCTTTCCATTTCTTTCCTCTTTTTCTCTCTTTCATCTCACCCGTTTGCTTCTTTCCTCTCGTCTCTCCATCATCCTCTCCATTTCTTTCCTCTTTCTCTCTCTTTCATCTCACCCGTTTGCTTCTTTCCTCTCGTCTCTCCATCATCCTCTCCATTTCTTTCCTCTTTCTCTCTCTTTCATCTCACCTGTTTGCTTCTTCTTGCATAAGAGAGATTGGGGGAGGGAGAAAGAGGGGGAGAGAGAGAGGGAAGGAGGGAGAGCTCCTGTTGATTACCAGAAATTTGTGTCCAAGTGTGAGCAACACGTCACATACCAAAGTTATTTATTCCCTGAATGTTCCATATATTTATGATAATGATTATTATTTTAAAAGCTTTGCCTTGACGTGGGATGTTCCTTCTTGCAGTCGCGCTTCGCTGTCAATGCAGTGGTGTCTGGCGACTCGGGACGTCCAGTCAGAGTTTCCAGGTTTCTTGCTGAGCTGGATGCTGGGTTTCGTCTGCTGAACTTGAAGAATGATATGCTGCGCAAGAAGTTCGACACCCTCAAGTATTCCGTGCAGAAGGTGGAGGGTGTGGTGTACGACCTCACCATTCGATCGCTAGTGCCACCTGGCGGTGGGGATGTGCCCAGTAAAGACTGATTCAAACAAAACCCGCTTGAAGACACTGCTGTGTGTGTGTGTGTGACCTCTCTCTCTCTCTCTCTCTCTCTTGATCTCTCCCTCCTCCTTTCTCCCTCCCTCTCCCTCTGTCCCTCTCTCTCCGTGAACCTTCTCTCTCTCTCCCCCCCCCCCCCCCCATGCTCCCTCCATCTCTTCCCCTCTTTCTCCCTCCCTCTCTCCCTCCTCCCTCTCACTTCCCCCTTCCATCTCTCTCCCCCCCTCTTTCTCTCCCTCCCTCTCCCTCACCTTTCTCTTCCCCCCTGCTCCTTCTACCTCTTTCTCCCTCCCACTCTCCCTTCCCCCCTGCTCACTCCCTCTGTCTCTCCCTTTCTCCCTCTCCCTCTCCCACTCTCCCTTCCCCCCTGCTCACTCCCTCTGTCTCTCCCTTTCTCCCTCTCCCACTCTCCCTCTGTCTCTCCCTTCCCCCTGCTCACTCCCTCTGTCTCTCCCTTTCTCCCTCTCCCTTCCCCCTGCTCACTCCCTCTGTCTCTCCCTTTCTCCCTCTCCCACTTTCCCTTCCCCCCTGCTCACTCCCTCTGTCTCTCCCTCTCACACTCTCCCTCTCTTTTCCCCCTACTCCCTCTTTCCCTCCCTCTCCCCTTCTTTCTCCCTCTCCCACTCTCCCTCCCCCTTTTCTCTCTCTCTCTCTCTCTCTCTCTCTCTCTCTCTCTCTCTCTCTCTCTCTCTCTCTCTCTCTCTCTCTCTCTCTCCAATTCCCCTCAATTTGAATCTGTGGAAACCAAGAATTTTATGTTTGTTTTATTTATTAATCTTTTATCTGTGGAGTCAGTATATTATTAATATTTGCATCAACATGTCGCCAAGCATTACAAGGTGTCACAAGGACACAGTCTGAAACAGTAAGAAAGAATTGACACAGACCTGTTCACCCCTTTGGACAGAAATCAGTCAATATGACCAAGGTTTCTGCTGTCTTACTTTTAGTATTCTGCCTCCAAGTCTAGTTTTTTCTGCAAAGTGCCATGAGAAATTTTAGTAAACTTTGTGTACATAGCATATAAAATACAGATCATCCAAAACAAATCTTACTTTGACAAAATCAATTCTGTATTAATTGGCAAATTAAAATTTAAAATATTGAGTTGTTTTTCCATGCAAAATATGCACAATTATATGGGTAAACAGGTCTGCATATGCAGCTTATAATGTATACTTCTATCTGGTACCTTTATGGTTAAATCTCTTCTTAAAAATTACTGAATAAAATGAAATACTGCAAAAAATATTTTCTTCTATACAGCTAATTCTCTCTCTCTCTCTCTCTCTCTCTCTCTCTCTCTCTCTCTCTCTCTCTCTCTCTCTCTCTCTCTCTATGAAGTTACCCAGCAGACATTCATGTTGAAACCTTTATCCTTGTGTAATAAAGTGTGGTGCTAGTATGCAGAACTCTAGTTATGTGTACCGGTACTTTGCAACATATAGCTGAGGAACACTGGAAAAATTCTGACAACGAAAGCTTAAACAGTTGCATGTATCAGTATTTCAAGAAAGGTGAAAAATAATTGTCAACTCCCAAAGTACTGCCACAAAGATTCCAACAAAGCTTAAACAGTTGCATCTATCAGAATTTAAAAGTGAATAATTGTCAAATCCCAAAAGCACTGCCACAAAAATTCGTGCAAAGCTTAAACAGGTGCATGTGTCAGAATTAAGTAAAAGTGAATAATTGTCAACGCCCAAAGTACTGCAAGTTTAAACAGGTGCATGTGTCAGAATTGAGTAAAAGTAATAATTGTCAACGCCCAAAGTACTGCAAGTTTAAACAGGTGCATGTGTCAGAATTGAGTAAACGTGAATAATTGTCAACGCCCAAAGTACTGCAAGTTTAAACAGGTGCATGTGTCAGAATTGAGTAAAAGTGAATAATTGTCAACGCTCCAAAGTACTGCAAGCTTAAACAGGTGCATGTGTCAGAATTAAATAAAAGTGAATAATTGTCAATGCCCAAAGTACTGCAAGTTTAAACAGGTGCATGTGTCAGAATTGAGTAAAAGTGAATAATTGTCAACGCCCAAAGTACTGCAAGTTTAAACAGGTGCATGTGTCAGAATTGAGTAAAAGTAATAATTGTCAACGCCCAAAGTACTGCAAGCTTAAACAGGTGCATGTGTCAGAATTAAGTAAAAGTGAGTAATTGTCAACGCCCAAAGTACTGCAAGTTTAAACAGGTGCATGTGTCAGAATTAAGTAAAAGTGAATAATTGCCAACTCCAAAAGTACTCCCCAAAAATTCCAATAAAGGTGCATGTATAAAAATTTGAATAAAAGCGAATAATAATTGTTAATGCCCGAAGTACTGGCACAAAAATTCCAACAAAGAAAGCTTAAACAGTTGCAGGTATCAGAATTTGAATAAAAGTGAATAATAATTGTCAACTCCCAAAGTACTGCCACAGAAATTCCAACAAAGAAAGCTTAAACAGTTGCTTGTATCAGAATTTGAATAAAAGTGAATAATTGTCAACTCCTAATGTACTGTTTAGTGAATTTGTATTTCACGGTGGATGATAGTGAGTTTTTTACATCCCATCAGCCACACCGGGACACTTCAAGATAAATCACATTCACAATTATTCTGAACCAGATCAAAAC
>JABMCL010003436.1:302500-332500 GCA_018857735.1 Alviniconcha marisindica
AACTTGTCATGATCTAACATAAAGAACTTGTCATGACCTAACACAAATCCTGCAACACAAAGAACTTGTCATGACCTAACATAAAAAAACTTGTCATGACCTAACACAAATCCTGCAACACAAAGAACTTGTCTTGACCTAACACAAACCCTGCAACACAAAGAACTTGTCATGACCTAACATAAAGAACTTGTCATGACCTAACACAAACCCTGCAACACAGAGAACTTGTCATGACCTAACACAAACCCTGCAACACAAAGAACTTGTCATGACCTAACACAAAACCTGCAACCAACACAAAGAACTTGTCATGACCTAACACAAACCCTGCAACACAAAGAACTTGTCATGACCTAACACAAACCCTGCAACACAAAGAACTTGTCATGACCTAACACAAACCCTGCAACACAAAGAACTTGTCATGACCTAACACAAACCCTGCAACACAAAGAACTTGTCATGACCTAACACAAACCCTGCAACACAAAGAACTTGTCATGACCTAACACAAACCCTGCAACACAAAGAACTTGTCATGACCTAACACAAACCCTGCAACACAAAGAACTTGTCATGACCTAACACAAACCCTGCAACACAAAGAACTTGTCATGACCTAACACAAACCCTGCAACACAAAGAACTTGTCATGACCTAACACAAACCCTGCAACACAAAGAAACAGTCAAGACATCACACAAATATTAACAACACAAAGAACTTGTATATGACAGCACACAAATAATACAACACAAAGGATGTGTCATGACCTCACACAAAGCCTGCAGCACAGATAACTTGTCATGACCTAACACAAATCCTGCAACACAAAGAACTTGTTTATGACCTAACTCAAACCCTACAAAACAAAGAAATTGTCAAGACCTAACACGAATATCTACAACACAAAGAACTTGTATATGACAGCACACAAATAACACAACACAAAGAACATGTCATGACCTCACACAAATCCTACAACAGAAAGAACTGGTCACGACCTCACACAAACCCTGCAACACAAAGAGCCCGTCATGACCTCACATAAACCCTGCAGCACAAAGAACTTGTTATGACATCACACAAAGCCTACAACACAAAGAACTTGTTATGACATCACACATTTCCTGCAGCACGGAGAACTTGTCATGATTTGTATCAGTCGGGGGTGGGGGTGGGGGGGGGGGTACGTAAATTGGGTCGGCAGAGGGGTGGGGTGACTTGTACGTTGTCGTTGGGTCGGCAGATGGGCAGGGCGACATTACGTTGTCAGCAGAGGGGCTATATATAATTATAATTCGGGTAGGCAGTTCGGGGGATACGAAATTTGGGGCGGCAGAGGATGGTAGATTACGTAATTTGGGTCAGCAGAGCGGAGTTACATTATTGGGGGTGGGGTTACATAATCTGTGTTAGCGGGGGAGGGGGAGGGTAATTTGGGTCGGCGGGGGGGGATGGGGTGAGAGTCTACTCACTGCGGTCAGGCAGAAGCCGTGAGGTTGGGAGGGTCTGGGGTTACACTGTGCACGGCCCGTGGGGCAGGGTACATTTGCCCGCTGCAGGTTGGGGATGCAGGTCTACTGCCGTCGAGTTGCACTCGCACAATGCCGTGACCGCTGGGCACACCTGTTGACCACATGCACACGCTGACACAGTGCCTGTTGACCATGCACACTCTGGCACAATGCCTGTTGACCAGCATGGCACACGCTGACACAATCCTGCCGTTGACAGCACATGCACACTCTGACACAATGCCTGTTGACCACATGCACACGCTGCCACAATGCCTGTTGACCGCATGCACACTCTACACAATGCCTGTTGACCACATGCACACGTCTGCACACAATGCCTGTTGACCACATGCACACGCTGACACAATGCCTGTTGACCGACATGCACACTGCTCACACAATGCCTGTTGACCACATGCACACTCTGACACAATGCCTGTTGACCACATGCACACTCTGGCACAATGCCTGTTGACCGCATGCACACTCTGGCACAATTCCTGTGGACCACATGCACACTCTGGCACAGTGCCTGTTGACCACATGCACAGTCTAACACAACGCCTGTTGACCACATGCACACTCTCACACAATGCCGTTGACCCAGCACATCTACACAACCTGTTGACACATGCACACTCTCACACAATGCCTGTTGACCACATGCACACTCTCACACAATGCCTGTTGACCACATGCACACTCTCACACAATGCCTGTTGACCTGGCTGACACTGATCTACAATCACTGACGTATATACAATAACTGTAGTGGTCAGACACTTACTGGCGTTGCGTGCCGGCCCTGTGAAACCCGGCTGACACTGATCTACAATAACTGACGTATATACAATAACTGTAGTGGTCAGACACTTAGTGACGTTGCATGCCGGCCCTGAGAAACCTGGCTGACACTGATATACAATAACTGACATACAATAACTGTAGAGGTCAGACACTGACTGACGTTGCATGTCTGTCCTGTGAAACCAGGCTGACACTGATATACAATAACTGGCGTATATACAATAACAGTGGTGGTCAGACACTTACTGATGTTGCATGCCGGCCCTGTGAAATCAGACTGACACTGATCTACAATAACTGACATAATTATATGCAATAACTGTGGTGGTCAGACACTTACTGACGTTGCATGTCGGCCCTGTGAAACCTAGTTGACATTGACATACAATAGCTGTAGTGGTCAGACACTTACTGATGTTGCATGCCGGCCCTGTGAAACCCGGCTGATACCGATATACAATGACTGACATATATACAATAACTGTAATGGTCAGACACTTACTGACGTTGCATGCCGGCCCTGTGAAACCCGGTTGACACTGATCTACAATAACTGACATATATACAATAACTGTAGTGGTCAGACACTTACTGATGTTGCACACCAGCTCCGTAAAACTGGCTGACACTGACATGCAACAACTGTAGTGGTCAGACACTTACTGACGTTGCACGCCGAGCCTGTGAAACCAGGCTGACACTGATATACAATAACTGACGTATATACAATAACTGTAGTGGTCAAACACTTACTGATGTTGCACACCAGCTCTGTAAAACCCGGTGGATAACTGATATACAATAACTGACATATATACAATAACTGTAGTGGTCACACACTTACTGATGTTGCATCCAGGCCCTGTGAAACCCGGCTGACACTGATATACAATAACTGACGTATATATGCAATAACTGTAGTGGTCAGACACTTACTGATGTTGCATCCCGGCCCTGTGAAACCCGGCTGACACTGATATACAATAACTGACGTATATATGCAATAACTGTAGTGGTCAGACACTTACTGATGTTGCATCCCGGCCCTGTGAAACCCGGCTGACACTGATCTACAATAACTGACGTATATATGCAATAACTGTAGTGGTCAGACACTTACTGATGTTGCATCCCGGCCCTGTGAAACCCGGCTGACACTGGCACTTGCCGGACTGACGATCACACGCCGTGTATGCCGCACATGGACAGTTTCTGCTGCAGTCAGTGCCGTACCTTCCCACTGCAGTCTGCACACACACACACACACACACAACACACACACACACACACACACACACACACACACACACACACCACACACACACACACACACACACCACACCACACAACAATCAGCATCACGCACGCACACACGACGCACACACACACACAGCACACACAATCACGCACGCACGCACGCACGCACGCACGCACGCACACACACACACACCACACACCACGCACACCACACACACACACGCACACAGCACACACGCACACACACCACCCACACACACCCCACACACACCCACGCACACACACACAACACAGCACACACGCACGCACCACACCACCACACACACACACACACACACACACACACACACACACACACACATTTAGCTACTACTGTTCGCCAAGAACGCGTATGTTGTGCAGAAGCACTTACTACTGAAAGCCAATTTAAATGCAGTGAAAGAGTTTGTACCTTTCCTACTCCATTCATATTATACATGCATTGCCAGAAGCTTGGACAAAGCAAACAGAAACATTAATTCCTTGTTGTCAGTCGGTATTGCCGTATCCCAACCCAAAATCACTTTTGATTTTTTTAAAATACATATATGCAGACTTTTTTATGCACAGATTAGAAAATCAACAAACGTATAGGTGGACGAATCCATTATACACAGCAGTTGATATAAACAGATATTTTTAAACATACTATCACTTGTAGAAATGGTCTCTTGCAGCTGTTGTAGCCTTATTCAGGTAAGGCGACCTGAATTTCCTGCAGGGGATAAATGAGGTATTAAAAACAAAAAGCAGGCAGACACAAAAACAGACACAGAGCTAGAGAGACACAGACGACCGAATAAATGAGGTATTAAAAACAAAAAGCAGGCAGACACAAAAACAAACAGAGACAGAGCTAGAGAGACACAGACGACCGAATAAATGAGGTATTAAAAACAAAAAGCAGGCAGACACAACAACAAACAGAGACAGAGCTAGAGAGACACAGACGACCGAATAAATGAGGTATTAAAAACAAAAAGCAGGCAGACACAACAACAAACAGAGACAGAGCTAGAGAGACACAGACGACCGAATAAATGAGGTATTAAAAACAAAAAGCAGGCAGACACAACAACAAACAGAGCAGAGCTAGAGAGACACAGACGACCGAATAAATGAGGTATTAAAAACAAAAAGCAGGCAGACACAACAAAAACAGAGACAGAGCTAGAGAGACACAGACGACCGAATAAATGAGGTATTAAAAACAAAAAGCAGGCAGACACAACAACAAACAGAGACAGAGCTAGAGAGACACAGACGACCGAATAAATGAGGTATTAAAAACAAAAAGCAGGCAGACACAACAACAAACAGAGACAGAGCTAGAGAGACACAGACGACCGAATAAATGAGGTATTAAAAACAAAAAGCAGGCAGACACAACAACAAACAGAGACAGAGCTAGAGAGACACAGACGACCGAATAAATGAGGTATTAAAAACAAAAAGCAGGCAGACACAACAACAAACAGAGACAGAGCTAGAGAGACACAGGGACCGAATAAATGAGGTATTAAAAACAAAAAGCAGGCAGACACAAAAACAAACAGAGACAGAGCTAGAGAGACACAGACGACCGAATAAATGAGGTATTAAAAACAAAAAGCAGGCAGACACAACAACAAACAGAGACAGAGCTAGAGAGACACAGACAACCAAAACGAATACAATCACACAGAATGGATATAGCAAAGGGAGACTACGCACCCTGATTGCAGTACCGGCCATCTACCCCGGGTGAACAGTGGCACTGCCCGGTCTCCGCGTTACAGGTAGCACCATGCTGACACTGACACACCTGTGCACATCCTAGACCGTAGTACCCTTTGTCGCAGGCTGCAACACAGTCCCCAGCATTGTGTGGCACCGCATTGCAGTGTATATATGCTCCCTGTGCTGTATTTTACTAGTAGCATGGCAAATCTCTCTCTCTCTCTCTCTCTCTCTCTCTCTCTCTCTCTCTCTCTCTCTATATATATATATATATATATATATTTATATCTAATAGATAGATAGATAGATAGATAGATAGATAGATAGACAGACAGACAGACAGACAGACAGACAGACAGACAGACAAAAATGTGTTGTATTCTACTGGTAGTACTGCAATGTTATATATATTAATTTGCTGTATTCCATCAGTAGTATTGCAATGTGTGTATTAACTGTGCCGTATTCTACTGGTAGTATTGCTATGCATATGTTCATTGTGCTGCATTCTTCTGGTTGTATTGCAATGTATATATTAAATGTTCTGTATTCTACTAGTAGCATTGCAATGTAGATATTAACTGTGATGTGTTCTTCTAGGAGTATTGCAACAACCCACTCTCATCACAGCGGGACAAGTGGGACAACCCATTCTCAGTATAGCATGAGAAATGGGGGGCAACTTATTCTCATCACAGCATGAGGAAATGGGACAACTCACCCCAACTGCAGTGAGCAGGACAAAATGGGAACTGGGGCACCTCACCCGTGCCACAGAATGACACTGAGTGGGACAACCCATTGTCATCACAGCGGGACCTGTCGGACAACTCACCCTGACCAGTGTGAGCAGGACGAGTGGGGCTTAGTGAGCAGGACAAGTGGGGCTTAGTGAGCAGGACAAGTGGGGCTTAATGAGCAGGACAAGTGGGGCTTAGTGAGCAGGACAAGTGGGGCCTAGTGAGCAGGACAAGTGGGGCTTAGTGAGCAGGACAAGTGGGGCTTAATGAGCAGGACAAGTGGGGCTTAATGAGCAGGACAAGTGGGGCTTAGTGAGCAGGACAAGTGGGGCTTAATGAGCAGGACAAGTGGGGCTTAATGAGCAGGACAGGGTATGAGAGCAGTCTTAGTGAGCAGGACGAGTGGGGCTTATGAGCAGGACAAGTGGGGCTTAATGAGCAGGACAAGTGGGGCTTAGTGAGCAGGACAAGTGGGGCTTAATGAGCAGGACAAGTGGGGCTTAGTGAGCAGGACAAGTGGGGCTTAGTGAGCAGGACAAGTGGGGCTTAGTGAGCAGGACAAGTGGGGCTTAGTGAGCAGGACAAGTGGGGCTTAATGAGCAGGACGAGTGGGGCTTAGTGAGCAGGACAAGTGGGGCTTAGTGAGCAGGACAAGTGGGGCTTAGTGAGCAGGACGAGTGGGGCTTAGTGAGCAGGACAAGTGGGGCTTAATGAGCAGGACAAGTGGGGCTTAGTGAGCAGGACAAGTGGGGCTTAGTGAGCAGGACAAGTGGGGCTTAGTGAGCAGGACGAGTGGGGCTTAGTGAGCAGGACAAGTGGGACAAGTGAGTAGGACAAGTGGGGCTTAGTGAGCAGGACAAGTGGGGCGTAGCTGACTCACCTTGATCACAGCGACGTCCCTGCTTGCCTGGGTCACAGCGACAGATTCCGGTCCTGAAGTTGCAGCTCTGTCCGGAGCAGTCGCACTGCTGTCGACAGTCCTTGCCCCACTTCAGGTCTTGTTCGCACCCTGCACACGCCCAGACACCACAGTGTTAAAAGTATTGTGTTCATTAAAGCTCTTTCTTTCCTCTGACCCAGCGTACACCACAGTGTTAACGTCAGTGTGTTAATCCTGGCTCTTTCTTTCTTCTGACCCAACATACACCACAGTGTTAACCTCAGTGTGTTAATCATGGTTCGTTCTTTCCACTGACCCAGCGTACACCACAGTGTTAACATCAGTGTGTTAATCATGGTTCGTTCTTTCCACTGACCCAGCGTACACCACAGTGTTAACATCAGTGTGTTAATCATGGCTCTTTCTTTCCTCTGACCCAGCGTACACCACAGTGTTAACATCAGTGTGTTAATCATGGCTCTTTCTTTCCTCTGACCCAACATACACCACAGTGTTAACATCAGTGTGTTAATCATGGTTCTTTCTTTCCACTGACCCAGCGTACACCACAATGTTAACATCAGTGTGTTAATCATGGCTTTTTTCTTTCCACTGACCCAACATACACCACAATGTTAACATCAGTGTGTTAATCATGGCTCTTTCTTTCCTCTGACCCAGCGTACACCACAGTGTTAACATCAGTGTGTTAATCATGGCTTTGTTTTTTTCCACTGACCCAACATACACCACAATGTTAACATCAGGGTTTTTGTTAATCATGGCTTTGTTTTTTTCCACTGACCCAGCGTACACCACAATGTTAACATCAGTGTGTTAATCATGGCTTTTTTCTTTCCACTGACCCAGCGTACACCACAATGTTAACATCAGTGTGTTAATCATGGCTTTTTTCTTTCCTCTGACCCCAACCACAGTGCTTTACCATTTTAAATGGTTTTTTTTCCCCGCCCCTCACCACAGGTTCTGGTTCAACGTTTTTTTCCACACCAACATACACCACAGTGTTAACACCAGTGTGTTAATTTTTTTAAAGACTCGTTCTCTGCCTCTCCTCAGGTCTGGTTCACGTTCTGCACACGTACGTACCCCACAGTGTTAACGTCAGTGTGTTAATTAAGACTCTTTCTTTCCTCTGACCAAGCGTACATCATAGTGCTAACATGAGTGTGTTACTTAAGACTCGTTCTTTCCTCTGACCAAACGTACACGACAGTGTTAACGTCAATGTGTTCATTAAGGCTCTGTCTTTCCTCTGACCAAATGTACACGACAGTGTTAACGTCAATGTGTTCATTAAGACTCGTTCTTTTCTCTGACCCAGCGTACATCATAGTGCTAAGATGAGTGTGTTACTTAAGACTCGTTCTTTCCTCTGACCAAACGTACACCACAGTGTTAACGTCAATGTGTTAATTAAGGCTCTTTCTTTCCTCTGACCAAATGTACAACACAGTGTTAACATCAATGTGTTCATTAAGGCTCTTTCTTTCCTCTGACCAAATGTACAACACAGTGTTAACATCAATGTGTTCATTAAGGCTCTTTCTTTCCTCTGACAAACGTACCCACAGTGTTAACATCAATATGTTCATTGGGTCCCTTTACCCAAAGTACCCACAGTGTTAACATCAATATGTTCATTAAGGCTCTTTCTTTCCTCTGACCAAACGTACCCACAGTGTTAACATCAATATGTTCATTAAGGCTCTTTCTTTCCTCTGACCAAACGTACACCACAGTGTTAACATCAATGTGTTCATTAAGGCTCTTTCTTTCCTCTGACCAAACGTACCCCACAGTGTTAACGTCAATGTGTTAATTAAGGCTCTTTCTTTCCTTTGACCCAACCACCCGCTGTCTTAACTGTTTTCCTGACCTTCCTCAGATCTTGCTTGCACTCTGCCCACGCGTACATCACACTGTTAACATCAGTGCGTTAATCAAGGCTCTGTCTTTCTTTGCTCTGACCCAACCACCTGCTAACTTGCTTCCCCTGCCTCTCCTCAGATCTAGATCGCACCCTGCACACGTACATCACACTGTTAACATCAGTGTGTTAATCAAGGCTCTGTCTTTCTTTGCTCTGACCCAATCACCTGCTAACTTGCTTCCCCTGCCCCTCCTCGGGTCTGAATATGTAAGACAGAACAGCTGTAAGAGAGAGGGATGCAAGAACGACCACTCTAAGACAGAGCTGTAACAGCAGACAGCTTTGCAACAGAGAGATACGCAAGACAGAATATATGTAAGAAAGAGCTGCAGGAAAGATGGCTGTAAGACTCGGAGGTGTAAAATGAACAGCTGAAAGATAGACACGTACGACAGAACAGCTGTAAGATGGAGGCCGTGTAAGAAAGACGACTTTAAGACAGAGCTGTAAGAAAGACTACTTTCAGACAGAGCTGTAAGAATTACGATTGTAAGACAGAGCTATAAAAAAAGAAAAGACGACTGTAAGACAGAGAGATGTAAGAAAGATGACTGTACGACATATAGATGTAAGAAAGATGACTGTATGACACAGAGATGTAAGAAAGATGACTGTAAGACAGACACAGAGATGTAAGAAAGATGACTGTAAGACATAGAGATGTAAGAAAGATGACTGTAAGACATAGAGATGTAAGAAAGATGACTGTAAGACATATAGATGTAAGAAAGATGACTGTAAGACAATAGATGTAAGAAAGATGACTGTAAGACATAGAGATGTAAGAAAGATGACTGTAAGACATAGATGTAAGAAAGATGACTGTAAGACATAGAGATGTAAGAAAGATGACTGTAAGACACATAGATGTAAGAAAGATGACTGTAAGACAAGAGATGTAAGAAAGATGACTGTAAGACACATGAGATGTAAGAAAGATGACTGTAAGACACAGAGATGTAAGAAAGATGACTGTAAGA
Source organism: Alviniconcha marisindica (assembly GCA_018857735.1). Lineage (NCBI taxonomy): Eukaryota > Metazoa > Mollusca > Gastropoda > Provannidae > Alviniconcha > Alviniconcha marisindica. Next base: position 312,400 of record JABMCL010003436.1, read on the forward strand.
CATATAGATGTAAGAAAGATGCCTGTAAGACATAGAATGTAACGAAAGATGACTGTAAGACAAGATGATGTAAGAAAGATGAACTGTAAGACATAGAGATGTAAGAAAGAGACTGTAAGACAGAGCATAAGTAAGATGAGGCTGTACAAAGAACGAGCTTGAGAAGAGCTGTAAGAATACGGGAAGACAAAAATAGATGTAAGATAAGGTGTAAGAAAGACGACTGTAAGACAGAGCTGTAAAAAACGATGCTGTAAGACAGAGATGTAAGACAGACGACTGTAAGACAAGAGATGTAAGAAAGATGACTGTAAGACATAGAGATGTAAGAAAGATGACTGTAAGACATAGAGATGTAAGAAAGATGACTGTAAGACATAGAGCTATGTAAGAAAGATGACTGTAAGACAAGAGATGTAAGAAAGATGACTGTAAGACATAGAGATGTAAGAAAGATGACTGTAAGACAAAGATGTAAGAAAGATGACTGTAAGACACAGAGATGTAAGAAAGATGACTGTAAGACATAGAGATGTAAGAAAGATGACTGTAAGACATAGAGATGTAAGAAAGATTACTGTAAGACATAGAGACGTAAGAAAGATGACTGTAAGACATGGAGATGTAAGAAAGATGACTGTAAGACATAGAGATGTAAGAAAGATGACTGTAAGATATAGAGCTATAATAAAGATGACTGTAAGACATAGAGATGTAATAAAGATGACTGTAAGACACAGAGATATAAGAAAGATGACTGTAAGACATAGAGATGTAAGAAGAATGACTGTAAGACACAGAGATGTAAGAAAGATGACTGTAAGACATAGAGATGTAAGAAAGATGACTGTAAGACATAGAGATGTAAGAAAGATGACTGTAAGACATGGAGATGTAAGAAAGATGACTGTAAGACACAGACGTGTAAAATAAATAAATTAAAGACAAAAAAGACGGCAGCATGAGTCAGAGACTTATGTAACACACAACGGCTGTAAGACAGACGGATGTAAGAAAACAGCTGTAAGACAGAGCAGTAAGGAAAGCGGCTGTAAGAAATAGCGGCGTAATACAACGGCTGCCGGATATAGTGATGTAAGACAGAACAGCTATAAGACAGAGCTGTAAGAAAGACGGCTGTTAGTGTTAGACAAAGAGATGTAAAAAAAGAAAAGAAGAAAAAGCGGCTCAAAGACAGAGAGATGACAGGCAGAACAGGTGTAAGACAGAATGCTGTGACAAAGACAACTGTAAGACAGCGTTATAAGTCAGACGGCTGTAAGACAGCGTTATAAGTAAGACGGCTGTAAGAGATAGAGGTGTAAAAAAAGAAGAAGAAGAAAAGAGACTTCTATAAGAGATACGGGTGTTAAAAAAAAAACTCCGATAAGAGACAGAAGTATAAAAAAGACTTGCTGTAAGACAGACATAAAAGAAAGACGGCTGTAAAAAAAAAAAAAAAGAGATGTAAGGCAAAACAGCTGTGAGATAGAATGCTATGAGAAAGATGAATATGAACTGAGTAACTGACGCGTCTGACAGTGATCGCCGGTGAAGCCAGCTTCACAGTCACAGAGTCCGTGGTTGTCACAGCTCCCGTGTCCTGAACAGTCGCACGTCTGAGAGCAGTTGACTCCGTACGTGTTGATCGGACACACTGAAACACACACACACACACACACACACACACACACACACAACACACAACACGACACACACACACACACACACACACACACACACACACACACACACACACACACACACACACACACCACACACACACACACACACACACACAACACACACACACACACACACACACACACAACACACACACACACACACACACCACACACACCACACACACGCACACAAACACACACACCCACCACGCACCACGCACACGCACACACAGCACACACACACACACACACACACACACACACACACACACACACACACACACACACACACACACACTCACTCACACACACACACACACCACACACCACACAAACACAAACACAACCGCACGCACGCACGCACGCACACACAGATACACACACACACACACACACACACACACACACACACACACACACACACACACACACACACACGCACGCACACACACAAACACACGCGCACGACGCACGCACGCACACACACACAATCACACACACACACACACACACACACACACACACACACACACACACACACACACACACACACACACACACACACACACACACACACACACACACACACACACACACACACACAATACGCACATGTCCATTAAGGATAACAACTGATGTACAGCGATAACTCCTCAGTTGTATCATGCCAATGCCGTTGGTACTACTAGCACTACCCATAGCTACAGGTCAGTTCCAGACAACTGAAACAGACTGCACTGACCAACACCAATACAGCTTATCACATAGGACGGAAGATGACATTTTGACCATCGTCTACAACCGACAAAGGAAGGAAGGAAGGAACGTTTACGCCCAGTCAACCATGACGGTCATATAGGATGATACAACTGACGAAGACCTGCCCACCTTTATTGTGAGCCGGTTTGGCCTAGCGGTAAGGCGTTAGGCTGGTAAGCAGAAGGACCTCGGTTCGAATCCGCTTCGGCTCTCCTTTCTCTTCAAAAGTTGTGGTCTGTGGACACTGTCTTGTGACTTTGTCCCTCACAATTATGAAGCATTAAAATGACTCATCGCTGCCCACCTTAATGGACAAGTCATCCTGGTGGTGACAGTGTAGCGATAGGTATATAATCTCCCTCTTCCCCCCCCCCCCCCCCTCCCCTCACCTCCATACCCCCTTCCCCCCTTCTCCCCGTCCCTAATAAGCCTCAAGGTTTCTGTGGATGTTAAGCACCATGTTTGCTTACTTACTTCACCTTTATTACGACTTGCTTCCATCGGCATGAACCGTTCTGCTTGGGTAGAACCACGGACAGAATCACAAGACCACTTTCATTTCTACAGGCCTACAGATGTACGTACTTCACACGCGAGTCTGGAGTACCTACGTTAACTCATGGGTCAGGTGTACTTTCATTCAATTGTGGGGGTGATCTACTTATTTTCACACGTGGGGCCGGTGTACTTATTTTCAGACGTGGGTCCGGTGTACTTACATTCACACGTGGGTCCGGTGTACTTACATTCACACGTGGGTCTGGTGTACTTAATAATAATAATAATAATAATATAATGTACATTTATCATGCGCTCATCAACGCCATGTGCGCTCACATGATACATATTAACCTGATTATGATATTCTATACACATGTAGAGCATAGTCCTACCAAAACAATTTACATAAAGTTTTTTGTTTTTTTGTTTGTTTTTTAAACGCACTACAAACACACACACACACACACACACACACACACACACACACACACACACACACACACACTGACTGTAGCAGAAACTGGGTACTGATATTCGTTAGGATGGAAATACTGGGAGAAGAGGAAGGTTTTCAGTTAGGCTTTAAAAGATGACAGGGTTGAGCATTCTCTAAGGTCTTGTGGGAGTGAATTCCAAATGTGGGGTCCAAAGCAAGAGAAGGTTACCTACATTGACACGTGGGTCCGTGGAAGCCAGGGCGGCAGAGACAGGAGCCGTCTATGGGGCTGCACTCCGCCGCTGACGTGTCACAGGCACACTGGTTCTCACAGTCCGTGCCGTACGTGCCAAGCGGGCAGGTCTGGAGACACAGGTCTGTGCGCACACACACACACACACACACACACACACACACACACACACACACACACACACACACACACACACACACACACACACACACACACACACACACACACACGCGCGCGCGCGCACAAACACACGCATGCACGCATATACACACACGCACGCACGCACACACACACACACACCACGCACACACACACACACACACACACACACACAACACAACACACACACACCACACACACACACACACACACACACACACACACACCACGCACGCACCACGCACCACACACACACACGCACACACCACACACACACACACACACACACACACACACACACACACACACACACACACACACACACACACACACACACACACCACACACACCACACACACACACCACACACACAACACACACACACACACACACGCACGCACACACACACACGCACGCACACACACATACAAAGCAGGGCGGTTAGTTAGTCTCCCTCTTCTCCCGCCTCCTGGGATCTTGGTCCCCGCCACTACTTCGTCGGAGACAAATCGGCGTTAAACGAATTTAACCAACCAACGATTTTTTTGATTTTTTTTACACGCCACACCACACTTCCGCGCGCGCGCGCACACACACCACACACAGACTCTCTCTCTCTCTCTCTCTCTCTCTCTCTCTCTCTCTCTCTCTCTCTCTCACACACACACACACACACCACACACACTAGGTACCAACCTCCTGTAAAGCCGGCAGCACACTGGCATTCTCCTGTGTCCACGTCGCACGAGCTCCAGTGACCGGAGCATGCGCACGTGTTGTTACATCCGGGTCCCCAGAAGCCATGGCTGCACTGCACAGGGACACGGTCCATCGCTACACATACTGTGTCTCTCTCTCACAATACAACTTTACTGCCAGTTAAGTGTCAGTACAACTGCACTAGGAATGCTTTGTGCTGCCGCCCACACTCATCACACATTTACGCCAATCATCAAACATCATTAACATCAGGGTTAAAATGTCATCGATAAATAAATACATGAAAAATCCAACCGATATCAAGTTGTGTGTATCACATCAAAATTGTCTCTTTACGAGGTCTACGACATAAAAAGTATTGTCCTAATAAAAGCAGTTATGGAAATGACCTACGACTAATTAATTCATTAACCCGAACGGCTTACTCCGGCGTTAGGTCATTTTTAGGTAGGTAAGTAGTGTTGCTTAATGTCCTCAGATGTCAGTTGACATATTAGGGACAAGCTGAGACCAATGCCGAAGCATGGTTCAATGTAGCTTTACGTCCACGGAAACCAGAAGGCTCGTTAGGACGGACAGCCCAGGACGGCCACCTCGACTCTCACACAGCTCCTGAACTCTGATGTAAGTAAGGTCGTTTTTGTCAAACCTGTCTTTTTTTGTACGTTTTGTTTTTTGTTTGAGCAAGCAAGACTATCAGTTCCTGTGGTTACTGCACATGGCGGCGATTCGAAACGCCACGAGGCAGCTTCAGCACTTTTCCTTTTCAACAATGTTCATTTTGGAACGTCCACGACTTGATTTGTAAGCGGAGATTTACAATGTGTTGTACGGATTTTGCGCAAACCCCAAAACATTTTGTGCACATCATTTTTTTTTCTTTCTCTCTCTCATTTTTTTTTCTGTTTGCACTTTTAATTACTATTATTATTATTCAGTTTATATATAGAACACCAACATCCAGTCACAATTATGTAAAACAACAACAACAACACAACACACACACACACACACACACACACACACACACACACACACACACACACACACACACACACACACATTCATATCATACTCGCAAACCGCGTCCTTTGCGTCGGTTGTTATCAGTTTAGTACAAACCTGCTGGTCACAGTTTTGTCCTGTGAACCCAGGTGGGCAATCGCAGGTTCCGTCAACATTGTTGCAGTATCCGTTGACACAACTGTAACAATCACAGATTTCGTCAGTCGCTGCAGTATCCGTTGATATAACTGTAACAATCACAGGTTCCGTCAGTATTGTTGCAGTATCTGTTGATACAAACAGTGACAGGTTTCATCAATATTACTTCTGTATCCGTTGATACAATTGTAACAGTCATAGGTTTCATCAATATTACTTCTGTATCCGTTGATACAATTGTAACAGTCATAGGTTTCATCAATATTACTTCTGTATCCGTTGATACAATGTAAGTCAAGGCAGTCATAGGTTCTACAGTCAAGTCCTAGTTACTACACTATCCGTTAATACAGCTATAACAGTCATAGGTTCCGTCAATATTACTGCCGTATTCGTTGCTACAAATGTAACAGTCAACCTAATCATGACCCTAGCTAGCTGGCTGACCTATAGTCACGATACAAACTCCAAGCACTGGTTTACGACATCCTTCCTTCAACCGGTTTGGAGGAAGGTGCCGGAAAGCGGTGCTCGGAGTGTGGTCACGATAGTCACCATGGAGACACCTACCCACAATACAGACTAACCTACGGTCACCATGGAGACACCTACCCATAGAGCTGACTAACCTTGTGACCAAGGAGACACCTACCCACACTGCTGACTATAACCGTACGACCATGGAGACACCTACCCACACTGCTGACTATACGCTTGTGACCATGGAGACACCTACCCACACTGCTGACTGTCCTACAGTCACCATGGATACGCCTACCCACACTGCTGACTAACCTTGTGACCATGAAGACCCCTACCTACACTGCGGACTGTCCTACAGTCACCATGGAGACACCTACCCACCTACAATGCTGACTGTCCTACAGTCACCATGAAGACACCTACCTACAATGCTGACTGTCCTACAGTCACTATGGTGACACCTACCTACAATGCTGACTGTCCTACAGTCACCATGAAGACACCTACCTACAATGCTGACTGTCCTACAGTCACCATGGAGACACCTACCTACAATGCTGACTGTCCTACAGTCACCATGGAGACACCTACCTACCTACAATGCTGACTGTCCTACAGTCACCATGGAGACCCCTACCTACAATGCTGACTGTCCTACAGTCACCATGGAGACACCTACCTACCTACAATGCTGACTGTCCTACAGTCACCATGGAGACATCTACCTACCTACAATACTGACTGTCCCATAGTCACCATGGAGACACCTACCTACCTACAATGCTGACTATCCTACAGTCACCATGGAGACACCTACCTACCTACAATAATGACTGTCCCACAGTCACCATGGAGACACCTACCTACAATGCTGACTGTCCTACAGTCACCATGGAGACACCTACCTACACTGCTGACCTTGTGACCATGGAGACACCTACCTACACTCCTGACTGACCTTGTGACCATGGAGACACCTACCTACCTACAATGCTGACTATCCTACAGTCACCATGGAGACACCTACCTACCTACAATAATGACTGTCCCACAGTCACCATGGAGACACCTACCTACAATGCTGACTATCCTACAGTCACCATGGAGACACCTACCTACACTGCTGACCTTGTGACCATGGAGACACCTACCCACACTGCCTGACTGACCTTGTGACCATGGAGACACCTACCCACACTGCCGACTGACCTTGTGACCATGGAGACACCTACCCACACTGCCGTCTGACCTTGTGACCATGGAGACACCTACCCACAGTGCTGACTGACCTTGTGACCATGGAGACACCTACCCACACTGCCGTCTGACCTTGTGACCATGGAGACACCTACCCACACTGCTGACTGACCTTGTGACCATGGAGACACCTACCCACACTGCTGACTGACCTTGTGACCATGGAGACACCTACCCACACTGCTGACTGACCTTGTGACCATGGAGACAGCTACCCACACTGCCGACTGACCTTGTGACCATGGAGACACCTACCCACACTGCCGACTGACCTTGTGACCATGGAGACACCTACCCACACTGCCGTCTGACTTTGTGACCATGGAGACACCCACCCACAGTGCTGACTAACCGTAGTCACCATGGAGACACCCACCTACACTGTTGGCTGCAACCGTCCCCATAGAAGGAGTAGGGACAGGGGCGGTCGCAGAGCAGCCCCGTGTAGCCAGGCTTGCAGATGCAGTTGCCAGTGACGGGGTCACAGTCCTGCTGCAGTGCGCCCGGTCCGCACGGCTCGCACTGTCCGGCACACGCCACACCGAACGTACCTTTCTGCACACACACACACACAAATACATAGGTCACACGCCACACCGAACGTACCTTTCTGTACAGACACACACACACAAATACATAGGTCACACGCCACACTGAACGTACCTTTCTGCACAGACACACACACATTAACATAGGTCACACGCCACACCGAACGTACCTTTCTGTACAGACACACACACACATACATAGGTCACACGCCACACCGAACGTACCTTTCTGTACAGACACACACACAAATACATAGGTCACACGCCACACCGAACGTACCTTTCTGTACAGACACACACATTAACATAGGTTACGCCTGCTGGAACACGCCACACCGAAATTACCTTTCTATACACACACACGCACGCACGCACGCACGCACGCACGCACGCACGCACGCACGCACGCACGCACGCACGCACGCACGCACGCACGCACGCACGCACGCACACACACACACACACACACACACACACACATTAACATAGGTTACGCCTGCCGGTACACGCCACACCGAAATGACCTTTCTGCACGCGCGCGCACCACAGCACAACACACACACACACACACACACACACCACACACACACACCCAACAAACACACACACGACACAGCACCACACACGCACGCACGCACACACACACGACACGCACGCACGCACCACGCACGCACGCACACACACACACCCGCGCGACGCACACACACACACACACGCACACACACACACACACACACACACACACACACACACACACACACACCACACACACACACACACACCACGCCACACACACCACATACACACACCACACACGCCACACACACACACACACGCACAAACACACTAACATACGATACCTGCCTGCATCCACGATACTTTGCACGCACACACACACTAGTCTACCTGCTCACACACACACACACACACACACACACACACACACACACACACACACACACACACACACACATACACACACACACACACACACACACACACATACACACACCCCCGCAAGCAGGCACGCACGTATGCATGCCTCTTGCAAGAAAGGGCAAGGGATTGACATCTCTCTCTCTCTCTCTCTCTCTCTCTCTCTCTCTCTCTCTCTCTCTCTCTCTCTCTCTCTCTCTCTCTCTCTCTCTCTCTCTCTCTCTCTCTGTGTGAGGAGAGAGTGTGTGTGTGTGTCTTTTGTTTGTGTGTGTGTGTGTGTTGTGTGTGGTGTGGTGTGTGTGTGTGTGTGTGTGTGTGTGTGTGTGTGTGTGTGTGTGTGTGTGTTTGTGTGTGTGTGTGTTTGTGTGTGTGTGCGTGTGTGTTTCTGTCTGCCTGCCTGTTTGCGTATTAATATATATAAGAGTTCTCTGCGTATATGCGTGCCTTTATGATGTGTGCGCGTGCTTTTATGTGCACGTGCGTAACTAGCGTAAGATGGAGGGTGATGACATGCAGAACGCACCGTGCAGAACGTGTCACAATGGTCGCCTTGGTAACCAGGTAGACAGGTACAACTGCCATCCTCTGTACTGCAGTTTCCATATCTACACTGACACCGACTCAAGCAGTACCTGCCGTAAGTACCTGCAACAGGGGCACAGGTTGAACATGCAGATAGACCGACGCAGAACTACTGAACACAGCATTAACCCTTTCACTGCCGTGCTTGTCGCGCCGTCACTCAAAAAACGACAACTAACAGTTACAAATTTGAAATCATTAAGGCTGCTGTGCCTTACCCGGGTAAGGCGACCCAACTGAATTTCCTGCAAGGAGCAGTGAAGTAGTAAGACATACAAACAACCATTATTTTAATATAACCTACGCGCGTTACAAACCCTGCGGTCCTTGTCAAATTTCGGTGGATTATGGAAACACGAGAATAACCCAGCATGCACAACAACAACAACAACAAACTAAAAATATGTAAAGCGCAATGAGTCTGCCCCGTCCCTACTAAGCCTTATGGTTTCTGTGGACGTTAAGCACCATGTTTACATACTAATGAGTCTGCTCGAGAGCGGAGAGCATCGCTATCGAAAGATATTATTAATAATAATATAATAATAATAATAACACCTGAGTGGCTTAAAAGTGCAAGGGTCAGTGACAACGGTATTATACATGCAAAATAAGTTAACTGAACGGTTACAAGAGACGTTAAAGAGTTAAAATCAGCCAATATCTCATTTTCACCCAAACTGACTCCATGCCCCCCCCCCCCCCCCCCCCCACCACCCCACCCCCCTTAAAACGGTCACTGCCACCCTGGGTGGCTTACCCGTAGGACAGTCACTGCTAATCCGGGTGAGTTGCCAGTAGAACTGTCACTGCAAACCCGGGTGACTTGTAGAGCAGCTTACCTGAAGGACAGGGCATGTCAAACCTCTGACCCTGCCACCCTGGGTGTGTGAGCTTACCTGTAGGCCAGTGAGAGTAACAGCACTGACCCTGCCACCCTGGGTGTGTGTGCTTACCTGTAGGCCAGTGAGAGTAACAGCCCTGACCCTGCTACCCTGGGTGTGTGTGCTTACCTGTAGGCCAGTGAGAGTAACAGCACTGACCCTGCCACCCTGGGTGTGCTTACCTGTAGGCCAGTGAGAGTAACAGCACTGACCCTGCCACCCTGGGTGTGCTTACCTGAAGAACAGGGTGAGTCACAGCCCTGACCCTGCCACCCTGGGTGTGTGTGCTTACCTGAAGAACAGGGTGAGTCACAGCTCTGACCCTTCCACCCTGGGTGTGTGTGCTTACCTGAAGCACAGGGTGAGCCACAGCTCTGACCCTGCTACCCTGGGTGTGTGTGCTTACCTGAAGAACAGGGTGAGTCACAGCCCTGACCCTGCCACCCTGGGTGTGCTTACCTGTAGGCCAGTGAGAGTAACAGCTCCGACCCTGCCACCTTGGCTGTGCATACTTACCTGAAGGACAGGAGGTGTCACACCTCTGACCCTGCCACAGTGGATGTGATTACCTCAAGGACAGGGGGTGTCACACCTCTGACCCTGCCACAGTGGATGTGATTACCTGAAGGACAGGGGGTGTCACACCTCTGACCCTGCCACAGTGGATGTGATTACCTAAGGACAGGGGTGATCACACCTCTGACCCTGCCACAGTGGATGTGATTACCTGAAGAGACAGGGGATGTCACACCTCTGACCCTGCCACCACGGTAGGATGTGATTACCTGAAGGACAGGGCGGTCACACATCTGACCCTTCCACAGTGGATGTGATTACCTGAAGGACAGGAGTGTCACACCTCTGACCCTGCCACCGGGTGGATGTGATTACCTGAAGACAGGGGTGTCACACCTCTGACCCTCCACGGGTGTGATGTGATTACCTGAAGGACAGGGGTGTCACACCTCTGACCCTGCCCGGGTGGATGTGATTACCTGAAGGACAGGGGGTGTCACACCTCTGACCCTGCCACGGTGGATGTGCTTACCTGAAGGCAGGGGTGTCACACCTCTGACCCTGCCACGGTGGATGTGATTACCTGAAGGACAGGGGTGTCACACCTCTGACCCTGCCACGGTGGATGTGATTACCTGAAGGACAGGGGGTGTCACACCTCTGACCCTGCCACGGTGGATGTGATTACCTCAAGGACAGGGGTGTCACACCTCTGACCCTGCCACGGTGGATGTGATTACCTGAAGGACAGGGCGCGTCACACCTCTGACCCTGCCACGGTGGATGTGATTACCTGAAGGACAGGGCGCGTCACACCTCTGACCCTGCCACGGTGGATGTGATTACCTGAAGGACAGGGCGCGTCACACCTCTGACCCTGCCACGTGGATGTGATTACCTGAAGGACAGGGCGCGTCACACCTCTGACCCTGCCACGGTGGATGTGATTACCTGAAGGACAGGGCGCGTCACACATCTGATCCCGCCACGGTGGATGTAATTACCTGAAGGACAGGGGGTGTCACACCTCTGACCCTGACACGGTGGATGTGATTACCTGAAGGACAGGGGGTGTCACACCTCTGACCCTGCCACAGTGGATGTGATTACCTGAAGGACAGGGGGCGTCACACCTCTGACCCTGCCACGGTGGATGTGATTACCTGAAGGACAGGGGGTGTCACACCTCTGACCCTGCCACAGTGGATGTGATTACCTGAAGGACAGGGGGGTCACACATCTGACCCTGCCACGGTGGATGTGATTACCTGAAGGACAGGGGTGTCACACATCTGACCCTGCCACGGTGGATGTGATTACCTGAAGGACAGGGGGTCACACCTCTGACCCTGCCACGGTGGATGTGATTACCTGAAGGACAGGGCGGTCACACATCTGACCCTGCCAGGTGGGGTACGAGTGCAGGGCGTGTCACACGTCTGACCCTGCCACGGTGGATGTGATTACCTGAAGGACAGGGGGTGTCACACTCTGACCCTGCCACGGTGGATGTGATTACCTGAAGGACAGGGGGTGTCACACCTCTGACCCCGCCACGGTGGATGTGATTACCTGAAGGACAGGGGGTGTCACACCTCTGACCCTGCCACGGTGGATGTGATTACCTGAAGGACAGGGGGTGTCACACCTCTGACCCTGCCACGGTGGATGTGATTACCTGAAGGACAGGGGGTGTCACACCTCTGACCCTGCCACAGTGGATGTGATTACCTGAAGGACAGGGGGTGTCACACATCTGACCCTGCCACAGTGGATGTGATTACCTGAAGGACAGGGGGTGTCACACATCTGACCCTGCCACGGTGGATGTGATTACCTGAAGGACAGGGGGTGTCACACCTCTGACCCTGCCACAGTGGCAGGGATGTGATTACCTGAAGGCAGGGGGGTCACATTCCGCATGGATGTATACCAGGACAGGTGCACACTCTGACCCTCACACGTGGATGGATTACCTAAGGACGGGGTTCACACTGACTCACAGTGGCATGGATTCTGACAGGGGTTCACATCTGACCCTGCCAGCCTGGGTCACAGTTGCACTGTCCCGCGTGAGGGTCGCAGGAGCCGTGGATACACTGACACACCTGCTGGCACTGACTGCCGTAAAATCCTGGCGGGCACGTGCAGCTGCTCGCATCCTGCACACCAGTGACCAGCACAGCACTTGTAACAACCTCACAGAAACCTACATTAACACGTCATGGGTCTAACATTATATCTTCACAGAAACGTCACAATATCACGTCATGGATCTGACATAATATCTTCAAAGAAACGTCACATTATCACGCCACGGATCTGACATAATATCTTCACAGGAATGTTACATTATCACGTCATGGATCTGACACAATATCTTCACAGAAACGTCACATTATCACGCCATGGATCTGACATAATATCTTCACAGAAACGTCACATTATCACGCGACGGATCTGACATAATATCTTCACAGGAACGTTACATTATTACGTCACGAATCTGATATATCTTCACAGAAACGTCACATTATTACGTCATGGATCAGACATAATATTTTCACAGAAACGTCACATTATCACGTCATGGATCTGACATATCTTCACAGAAACGTCAAATTATCACGTCGTGGATCTGACATAATATCTTCACAGAAACGTCACATTATCACGTTCTGACTCTGACATTGCATCTTCATAAAAACGTCACATTATTACGTCATGGATCTGACTTACATTTTCACTCAAATATCACATTATCACATCAGGAATTAGACAACGCATTTCCACAAAAACATTACATTATTACATCATAGATTTGATCATGAGTCATCACAAAAACATCACATTATTACACCTCGGATTTGACAATGCATTTTCACGGAAACGTCACATTATCCCGCCATGTCTCTTCACAGAAAGGGCAGCAATCACTGAAGTTCTGTTGTTGTTGTTGTTGTTGTTGTTGTTGTTGTTGTTGTTGTTGTTTTGTTGTTGTTTTCTCGCAAATGAATCTAGATGTCCTGGTTGACTTACCGCACAAATTCTGGAGGTTCTGGATGATTTACAACAAAGTGGATGCTCTGATTGACTTAAAGCAACAACAACAACAACAACAAATGGATGCTCTGGCTGACCTGTCACCTACCATAGATGTTCTGGTAGACTTACAACAACGAAAACTGATGTTCTAGTTGACTCGGCAAAAAGAAAGAAAAGAAAAAAGAAGAAGAAGAAAAGGATGTTCTGGTTGACGTATAGTACATATACCGCAAACAAAATTGATGTTCCGGTTGACTTACCACCAACAAAGGGATGTTTGGTTGACCTACCACAAACAAAGGGATGTTCTGGTTGACTTACCACAAACAAAGGGATGTTCTGGTTGATGTCTAGTACACATACCGCAAACAAAATTGATGTTCCGGTTGACTTACCACAAACAAAAGGATGCACTGGTTGACGTACAACAACAAAAAACCTAGGTATTCTGGTTTACACACTGCAAAACAAACAAAGGATCCTCGATGTTCTGATTCACATACCGCAAGAAGAGACCTGAGTGTTCTGCTTGACTTACCGCACAGATACAGGTGCTGTTGGCCTTGCTGCACACTGTTCTGCTTGACCTACCGCACAGATACAGGTGCCGTTGGCCTTGCTGCACACTGTTCTGCTTGACCTTACCTGCACAAATACAGGTGCCGTGGAGACTTACCGCACAGATACAGGTGCCGTGGAGACTTGCCGCACAGATACAGGTGCCGTTTACCTCGCTGCACTGTTCTGCTTGACCTACCGCACAGATACAGGTGCCGTGGAGACTTGCCGCACAGATACAGGTGCCGTTTACCTCGCTGCACTGTTCTGCTTGACTTACCGCACAGATACAGGTGCTGTTGGCCTTGCTGCACACTGTTCTGCTTGACTTACCGCACAGATACAGGTGCCGTGGAGACTTACCGCACAGATACAGGTGCCGTGGAGACTTACCGCACAGATACAGGTGCCGTGAAGACTTACCGCACAGATACAGGTGCCGTGGAGACTTACCGCACAGATACAGGTGCCGTGGAGACTTACCGCACAGATACAGGTGCCGTGGAGACTTACCGCACAGATACAGGTGCCGTTGGTCTTGCTGCACATCCCAGCGGAACAGGAAGGACAGGTGCGCGTGCAGCCCGTGCCGTATGTCGTGGCAGGACACGGCGTCTGGCACTGGTCACCCGTGAAACCGGCACCGCACTGACACTGACCAGTCACCTGCACAGTTACACATTGACCAGTCACATGTATATTACACATTGACCAGATACCTGCACAGTCACATATTGACTAGTCACCTGTACAGTCACACAATTGTAGTCACCTGCACAGTTACACAGTGACTAGTCACCTGTACAGTCACACACTGACTAGTCACCTGCACAGTTACACACACTGACTAGTCACCTGTACAGTCACACAAAGACTAGTCACCTGCACAGTCACATAGTGACTAGACACCTGTACAGTTACACAGTGACCAGTCACATGTACAGTTACACATTGACCAGTCACATGTACAGTTACACACACTAACCAGTCACCCGCACAGTTACACACAATGACTAGTCCCTACAGTTACACAATGACTAGTCCCGGCACAGTCACACACACTGACCAGCCACATGCACAGTCACACACACACACACACACACACACACACACACACACACTCACACACATACACACACCACCACACACACACACACACACACACACACACACACACACACACACACACACACACTGACCAGTCACCTGCACATCGTTGCAGCAGTCACAGCAGTTGCCAGCGAAATGAACGCAGTTCTAACCTTATCACACGGGGGCGTCTTGACACAACAGTGTACACAGTCAGGGACACATTTCTCATGGGGACTCGCTAACACAGCAGAGGACACTGTCAGGTACACATGCAGTTCTCATCTTACCACACTGGGGTTCGTTGACACAACAAAGGACAGTGACAGCCTATACACAGGTCTCGCCTTATCTCACGGGGGGTCGCTGACACAACAAAGGACAGTGATGTACACAACTCTCACGGGGACTTGCTGACACAGCATCAGGTACACATTTTTCACCTTGTCACACGGGGGCTTCTTGACACAGCAGAGGACACAGTGATGTACACAGCTCTTCCCTTATCTTACGGGGGGTCGCTGACACATCAGAGGACATAGTGATGTGCTAGAACACAGTCATGTACACAGCTCCCACCTTATCACACGGGAGCTTGTTAACACAGCAAAGGACACCGACAACTACACAGCTCTCACCTTATCACACGGGGCATTGTTGTAGCAGTTACAGCGGCTGAGACAGTTGGCACCGTAGTAGCCCTCGGGGCAGGGCAGGGCGCACGTGTTTCCCGTGAATCCCGGTCGGCACGTGCACGCACCCGTGACCCCGTCACAGCCCTCGGAGTTCAGCTGGGCGCACGTGCAGTGGTCAGCACAGTCGGAACCGTACCTGCAGCAAACAGGCAGTTGCTTTGTGACCCAGCAGTCAGAGCTCAGGAGCTGTGTGAAAGTCGAGGTGGACGTCCTGGACTCCCGTCCCTAGTAAACCTACGGTTTCTGTGGACGTAAAGCTATATTGAACCAAGCTTCGGCATTGGTCTCAGCTTGCCCCTAATAGGACAACCGACATCCGAGGACATTAAGCAACACAACAGCTTCGAAGTTTCAGAGCTCAGGAGCTGTGTGGAAGTCGAGGTGGACGTCCTGGGCTCCTCGTCCCTTGTAAACCTACGGTTTCTGTGGACGTAAAGCAACACTTCAACAACAAGGACTCAGCAGTGGAATATCAAGGTGGGTGTCTGTGTGTGCGTGTATGTGTATGATTGTGCGTGTGTAGGGTGTGTGTGTGTGTGTGTGTGTGTGTGTGTGTGTGTGTGTGTGTGTGTGTGTGTGTGTGTATGTATGTTCATGTGTGTGTGTGTGTGTGTGTGTGTGTGTGTGTGTGTGTGTGTGTGTGTGTCAGTGTGTGTGTGTGTGTGTGTGTGTGTGTGTGTGTGTGTGTGTGTGTGTGTGTGTGTGTGTGTGTGTGTGTGTGTGTGTGTGTGTGTGTGTGTGTGTGTGTGTGTGTGTGTGTGTGTGTGTGTGTGACAGACAGACAGACAGACAGACAGACAGAGTAATGCTCGCCGGATGAGTCTAGGACAGTTACGTTTCCCACCACCATCACTATCACCACCACCATCATCACTACCACCATCATCATCATCACCACCACCATCACCACCATTATCACCATCACCATCACCACCACCACCGTCACGGTTGACATGTCACTCACTGGTATGGCGGGCAGGTGAGCTCACAGTGTTCACCGGACCAGCCCTGGGTACAGAAGCATTCGCCATCTACGTGGTCACAGCCCGCACCGTTCTGACACTGACATGTTGTCTGACAGCCCTGACCGTACTTTCCGTGGGGACAGATCTGCACACAGCCACACAACACTGACACAGTGTCTGACGTTTCTGACCTACACACCGCCACACAACACTGACACAGTGTCTGACAGCCCTGACCTACACACAGCCACACAACACTGACATGGTGTTTGACGCTTCTGACCTACACACAGCCACACAACACTGACACAGTGTATGACGTTTCTGACCTACACACAGCCACACAACACTGACACGTGTCTGACAGCCCTGACCTACACACAGCCACACAACACTGACACAGTGTCTGACAGCCCTGACCTACACACAGCCACACAACACTGACACGCTGTCTGACAGCCCTGACCTACACACAGCCACACAACAATGACACAGTGTCTGACCCTTCTGACCTACACACAGCCACACAATACCGACGTGCTGTCGTAAGCCTCTGACCTACACACAGATCTACACACGGTCACACAAACAAGACACGCCGTCTGACGCTTCTGACCTACACACAGCCATACAACACAGACACGCTGTCTGACGCTTCTGACCTACACACAGATGTGCACGCAGCCATACAACACTGACACAAGCAGTCTCACCGAGTAATCTCACTAAACAGCCTCACCAAACAGTCTTGCCAAATAGCTTCACCGTATAGTCTCACTACCAAGTAGTCTCATTAAGCAGCCTCACCAAGTAGCCTCACTACCAAGTAGTCTCACTTTAAAGTAATCTCACTGCAGAGTGATCTCACCGTCTCACAGCGACGGCCCGTGAAGCCCGGCCCACACCGGCAAATCCCTGTGTAGGGGTCACACGGCTGTCCGTGGCAGTCGCAGACCGTCAAGCAGTTCGGTCCATAGTTGCTCGGATCGCAGTTCTCTCGACAAAACGCTGCAACCGAGACGGTCAAAGAGACAAAGGTACGCACGGAGGCCTGCTTCATAACCGAGCTCAGGAGCTGTGTGAAAGTCGAGGTGGGCTCCCGTCCCTAATAAACCTACGGTTTCTTTGGTGGACGTAAAGCAGCACTTCAACTTCAGCTACTTCGTAAATTATGAAACGCCGTTTCACCCGCGACTGGGGATTTTTCTGAGTGCCAGATCTGAAATGTGGCTGATTATAAAGTCTAAGCCTTTTTTTTATTTCAGCAACGTCCGCTAAATCAGCAAACAAGGGAGCTAATTAGCGCTCGAAATACATAACACAAGTACAACAACAAAGACCTGAGTCGCCTACGGTAACTCTCACCTGGCATGCGTGTAAACACAAGGTACATAAACTCCACTTTCTGTTTCAGATTTGTAACGTCCGCTGAAGTTAGAAAATGAACAACCTGACTTGGGTAAGTTCTCCAATGCTTACACAGTTTCAACTCTCTCTGACAGTTCACAGTGAGCACAAGATAAGCCAGGCCAGCTCACACAGTGAACACAAGATAAGCCAGGCCAGCTCACACAGTGAACACACAATATGCCAGGCCACATCACCGTGAACACAGGATAAGCCAGGCCAACTCACAGCGAGCATATGATGAACAATGAACACACGATGAGCCAGGCCAACTTACAATGAACACACGATGAGCCAGGCCAAATTACAATGAACACACGATGAGCCAGGCCAACTTACAATGAACACACGATGAGCCAGGCCCAAACTTACAATGAACACGGGATAAGCCAGGCAAACTTACGCAGCTTGAATTATAAGCCTGCGTCACAGTGAACACAGGATAAACCAGGCAAACTCACAATAAAAAATAAGCCAGGCCAGCTTATGCAATCTTGAAGCCAGGGGCACAGTGGACACAGGATAAGCCAGGCCATCTTACGCAGCTTGAAGCCTGGGCCATAGTGAACACGGGATAACCCAGGCCAACTCAGAGTGAACATGGGATAAGCCAGGCCAACTCACAGTGAACACAGGATAATTAAGCCAGGCCAACTTACGCAGCTTGAAGCCTGGGTCACAGTGAACACGGGATAAGCCAGGCAAACTCATAGTGAACAAGGGATAAGCCAGCCAAACACATAGTGAACACAGGCTAAGCCAGGCCAACTCATAGTGAGCAAGGGATAAGCACATACATACTGGCCTGGCCAGTAAGGGATAAGCCAGGCCAACTCATAGTGAACACGGGATAAGCCAGGCCACTTACGCAGCTTGAAGCCTGGGTCACAGGAACAGGTGCCGGGCCCTCTAGGGACAGGGACCAGGGCCCTGGAACAGGGTGCCCGGACCCGGAGCAGTTGGCCGCCTACTTTATAGTGAGCAAGGGATAAGCCAGGCCAACTCTCCTAAAACCAGCCAACTCATAGTGAGCACGGGATAACCCCCAAATCAGACACGGATAACCACCACACGCACAACCGGGCACATAACACAGGATAAGCCACCAACTCATAGTGCACACAGCATAACCACCAACACAGAACACTAAGCCAGCCCACACACACAAGCCGGGCACAATAACACAGATACACGGGAAACTCATAGGACACACATAACCCGCCAACTCATGAACACATAAGCCACCACTACGCAGCTTGAACCTGGGCAAATGAACACAGATAACCACAAACTCTATGGACACACGGGAAACCAGGCCCAAATCGAGTGACACGATAAGCCCCGGCCACGCACGAAGCCTGGGGACTGCACAGGTAACCGGCAAAATCAATGGCACAGGCATAAGCCACCAACTCGATGACACATAACCCCCCACACGCAAATTAACTGGTACAATGAA
>JABMCL010003436.1:340000-345000 GCA_018857735.1 Alviniconcha marisindica
CACTGCACATCTTACTGCACAGCGTCATGAAGAAGACACTACACATCTTACTGCACAGCGTCATGAAGAAGACACTGCACATCTTATTGCACAGCGTCATGAAGAAGACACTGCACATCGTATTGCACAGCGTCATGAAGAAGACACTGCACATCTTACTGCACATCGTCATGAGGATGATACTGCACATCGTATTGCACAGCGTCATGAGGAAGACACTGCACATCTTATTGCACAGCGTCATGAGGATGATACTGCACACCTGCTAACTGCAAACCGTCATAAAGACGATACTGCGCATCTTACTGCACTCCGACAAACTGGACAATAACATCTCCACTCACCCGAATGTAACCCAGTAACCCATCTTAAATACACGCGAGTCCTAAAAACTGGACAATCTCCATTGTATTCCGTCTTAAACACACGCGAGTCCTCCAAAAACTGGACAATCTCCACTCGCCCAATGTACCCGGCCAATGTACCCGGTCTTAAACACACGCGAATCCTAAAAAAAAGAACACTCTCCACTCGTCCCAATGTACCCGGTCTTAAACACAGGCGAGTCTTAAAAAATGGACACTCTCCACTCGCCCCAATGTACCCGGTCTTAAACACACGCGAGTCCTAAAAAAATGGACACTCTCCACTCGCCCCAATGTACCCGGTCTTAAACACACGCGAGTCCTAAATAAAAATGGACACTCTCCACTCGCCCCAATGTACCCGGTCTTAAACACACGCGAGTCCTAAAAAAAATGGACACTCTCCACTCGCCCCAACGTACTCCGTCTTAACCACACGCGAGTCCCGAAACACCGGCAGTCTCCACACTCCCCACACTCCCCAATATAGCCTGCCTTAAACACACGCCGCGAGCCCCCCAAAAACTGGACAACAATTAACACATCCTGTGAGCGCCTGTTAAGGCTGGCAGCGATGCAAACTACACCAAAAACGAAATATACTTACTTTTCGTGCTTAATGAGACTGGATTTGAAAGCGTTGTCACAGTAACACTCGTAAGCGTATTCAATGGCAGAAAACGCGTATCCCTTCTGTCTGAAAACACACGATTCACATTATGCAATTTTCTTCATATTCTATTGGAATGTGCCATAATCTCCCCCAAAAATGTAGTCACATAAGCAATATTCGCCAACGATTTTAATAATAATAATAATAATGGACATTTCTATGGCGCATGATCCCTAGCAAGATCTAGGGCACAATGCGCTGTACAAAAAGTTGCAGAAAAATGTATAAACACATACAATGGAAGAAGAAAGAAAAAAAGGTTTCAGGCTATACGACCGCCAACCACGCAAGAATTTACATACAGCAATTTCAGTAAATAAACCAAAGTTGTCAGTAACCAAAGACGATCAAACTCTGATTTTAGCACACATGTATGATACAAGTAGATTTTACATAATTATGAATGTACCATATTTCAAACAGTTTTTTAAGTATCGAGGAGTCCTGTGTTATTTAAAAGATGCGTTGACTGAGGGAGGGACTGACTGACTGACTGACCGACTGACTGAGAGTGACTGACTTACTTACTAGTTGACTGAATAGCTGACTGAGTGGCTGATTGACAGATGAATGGCTGACAGAGTGGCTTACTGACAGACTGACTGGCTGACTGACAGGCTCTCTGACTGGCTGACTAACTACATTTTTGCTGACTTACTGACTGATTGAGGAGAGGGAGGAAGTGTCAGGGAGGACAGGGGAGGAGCAGGGGGAGGTGCAGGGGGAGGACAGGGGGAGGGCAGGGGAGGCAGGGGAGGGCAGGGGGAGGCAGGAGGAGGCAGGGGGAGGGCAGGGGGAGGAGAGTCAGGGAGGGAGGACAAGGCAGGGAGGACAGGGGGAGGGCAGGGGGAGGACAGGGGAGGGCAGGGGAGGGCAGGGAGGAAAGGGAGGAGGGAGCAGGGGGACAGGGGGAGGCAGGGAGGCAGGGGGAGGGAGGGGAAGGCAGGAGGACAGGGGAGGGCAGGGGAGGGCAGGGGGAGGGAGGAAGTGTCAGGGAGGCAGGGGAGGGCAGGGGGAGGGCAGGGGAGCAGGGGAACAGGGGGAGGGCAGGGGGAGGGCAGGGGGAGGGAGGAAGTGTCAGGGAGGACAGGGGAGGGCAGGGGGAGGGCAGGGGGAGGGCAGGGGGAGGACAGGGGGAGGGCAGGGGGAGGGCAGGGGGAGGGAGGAAGTGTCAGGGAGGACAGGGGAGGGCAGGGGGAGGGCAGGGGGAGGGCAGGGGGAGGACAGGGGGAGGGCAGGGGGAGGGCAGGGGGAGGGAGGAAGTGTCAGGGAGGACAGGGGAGGGCAGGGGGAGGGCAGGGGGAGGGCAGGGGGAGGACAGGGGGAGGGCAGGGGGAGGGCAGGGGGAGGGAGGAAGTGTCAGGGAGGACAGGGGAGGGCAGGGGGAGGGCAGGGGGAGGACAGGCGGAGGGCAGGGGGAGGGCAGGGGGAGGGAGGAAGTGTGAAGGCCTCAACAAGGGCTACCGAATTTACATCATTATTAATTATTGATGTGATGTAATTAGTGTTTCTACTGTCCCGCTAGGGACAAATTTGTCTCACGACACAATAAAGTTCTCTGTATTCTGACTCACTGGCTGATTTACTGATACTGACTGACTGACTGAATGCCTGGTTGACTGCAGACTGGCTGGCTGATTGACTGCCTGTCTGATTGATTGATTGACCAACTGACCGACTGACTGATTTATTAATTAATTGATTGACAGACTAACTGACCGCCTAATTGGTTTGCTGACTGACTGACTGACTGACTGACTGACTGATTGACTGACTGACTGATTGGCTGATATATTGGTTAATTGATTGACAGACTAACTGACCGCCTGACTGATTGACTGACTGACTGATTGACTGACAGCCTGACTGACTGGTTGACTGACCGACACTGCTGCATGCAGTACTGCGGGGTCATGAGCCGTTTGGTTGTGGCGGTGATGGGGACGGTGTAGGCGAAGTGCCGGTTGTGCACGTCGTCCAGGAAACAGCCCAGGTACACCTCGTTGCCGTACGCCAGCTGGCTGTTGTAGCGGATCAGCTTCTGGCCGGGTACACTGAGGTCCTGCCAACCACCACAACCACATTTTGACCACTCCTGAACACGCTGCCAACAAGCACAGCCACAACCACATTTTGACCACTCCTGAACACGCTGCCACACTGAGACCTGCCAACCAGCCACAACCACATTTTGACCACTCCTGAACACTGCCAACAAGCACAGCCACAACCACATTTTGACCACTCCTGAACACGCTGCCAACAAGCACAGCCACAACCACATTTTGACCACTCCTGAACACGCTGCCAACAAGCACAGCCACAACCACATTTTGACCACTCCTGAACACACAGTCGGTCTCTGGCCGGGTACACTGAGGTCCTGCCAACCACCACAACCACATTTTGACCACTCCTGAACACTGCCAACAAGCACAGCCACAACCACATTTTGACCACTCCTGGACACACAGTCGGTCTCTGGCCGGGTACACTGAGGTCCTGCCAACCACCACAACCACATTTTGACCACTCCTGAACACACAGCCAACAGCCACAACCACATTTTGACCACTCCTAAACATACAATGGGTTTCTGGCCGGGTACACTGAGGTCCAGCCCACAAGAACAACCACAATTTGACCACTCCTGAACACACTGACGAAAAACCACAACAACACTTTGACCACTTCTGAACTCACTGCTAACAACCGCAACCTCAATTTGACCACCACTGAACACACTGACCAAAAAACACAACTTTAATTTGACCACTCCTGAACACACTGCCATCAATCACAACTTTAATTTGACAACTCCTCAACATACATCCAACAACCACAACCACATTTTGACCACTCCTGAACACACTGCCAACAAGCACAACCACATTTTGACCACTCCTGAACACACTGACAACAACCACAACCATATTCTGACCACTCCTGAACATACTGCCAACAAGCACAACCACAACTTGACCACTCCTGAACACACAAAGATCCTAACCATGCACACTGATGTCTTATCAAAAACTACGGCTTAAACACTCCTGAACTCACAGTGGGCACAGCTTAAAGGTCCTGCCAACATCCACAATTTAAAAGTGCTACCAACAACCCCCAACCACAATTTAAAAGTCCTGCCAACAACCACGACCACAACTTAAAGGTCCTGGCACCAACTACGACCACAACTTAAAGGTCCTGGCACCAACTACGACCACAACTTAAAGGTCTTGCACCAACCACGACCACAACTTAAAGGTCCTGGCACCAACTACGACCACAACTTAAAGGTCCTGGCACCAACTACGACCACAACTTAAAGGTCCTGGCACCAACCACGACCACAACTTAAAGGTCCTGGCATCAACTACGACCACAGCTTAAAGGTCCTGGCACCAACCACGACCACAACTTAAAACCCCTGAGGCCAACAACCAAAATTAATTTATAAGCACGACAGTTCCAGAGCAGCATATGAAAAAATTCCTTTCGTGTTTCCTTAATTAAGTATACATCACTAAAGCATTCTCATCACTCCTCTAAACTATTTTAATGCAGATGTGAACAAAGACACTGTCAAGCAAAAACCAAAAAAACTTGCACATCACTAAAGCGTTTTCATCACTCCTCTAAAATATTTTAACTATGCATGTAAATAATGCAGATGTGAACAAAGTCACTGTCAAGCAAAAACAAAAAAAACTTGCACATCACTAAAGCGTTTTCATCACTCCTCTAAAATATTTTAACTATGCATGTAAATAATGCAGATGTGAACAAAGTCACTGTCAAGCAAAAACAAAAAAACTTGCACATCACTAAAGCGTTTTCATCACTCCTCTAAAATATTTTAACTATGCATGTAAATAATGCAGATGTGAACAAAGTCACTGTCAAGCAAAATAAAAAATAAAAAAAACTTACAACAACACAACAAAAAAACCAACGGAGCA
>JABMCL010003436.1:352500-357500 GCA_018857735.1 Alviniconcha marisindica
GGACACCACACACGATAAAAACACTATATGAAATGAGGGCGGGGCTCAGTCACCAGACACTCGATAAAACACTGCCTGTGTGAAATTAAGGCGGGGCTCAGTCACGAGACACACGATAAAACACTGTCAATGTGAAATGAGGGCGGGACTCAGTCACGAGACACACAATAAAACACTGTCTGTGTGAAATTAAGGCGGGGCTCAGTCACAAGACACACGATAAAACACTGTCTTGTGAAATAAGGCGGGACTCAGTCACGAGACACACGATAAAACACTGTCTGTGTGAAATTAAGGCGGGACTCAGTCACCAGACACACGATAAAACACTGTCTGTGTGAAATTAAGGCGGGACTCAGTCACCAGACACACGATAAAACACTGTCTGTGTGAAATTAAGGCGGGACTCAGTCACCAGACACACGATAAAACACTGTCAATGTGAAATGAACCCGGGACCCACTGTGGTAATGGGTGGATCACCAGACACACGATGAAACACTGTCAGTGTGAAATGAGGGCGGGACTCACTGTGGTAGGACTCCCCAGGAAGCCCATTTGCACCAGCAGCTGTCGGCTGCTGACCTCCCCGGTAGCCCCGCCCCTCTGCTGTCAGGTAACCGTTGATGTAGATCTCCTGTAGCACACAGACCCCGCCCCATCCGCTTCAAACACTGAGAATTAAGACACTCTCAAACAGTTAAGGTAGCGTTGATGTAGATCTCCTGCTTCAAACACTGAACAGACAATCAAAACAAACAAAAACACACACCCCAAAAAAGTAGCCGTTGATGTAGATCTCCTGTGGCATACAGACCCCGCCCCATCCACTTTAAACGCTGAACAAACACTCCAACCGCCACATCCACTTCAAACGCTGAACAAACACTCCAACCGCCCCATCTACTTCAAACGCTGAACAAACACTCCAACCGCCCCATCCACTTCAAACGCTGAACAAACACTCCAACCGCCCCATCCACTTCAAACGCTGAACAAACACTCCAACCGCCCCATCCACTTCAAACGCTGAACAAACACTCCAACCGCCCCATCCACTTCAAACGCTGAACAAACACTCCAACCGCCCCATCCACTTCAAACGCTGAACAAACACTCCAACCGCCCCATCCACTTCAAACCTGAACAAACACTCCAACCGCCCCATCCACTTCAAACGCTGAACAAACACTCAACCGCCCCATCCACTTCAAACGCCGAACAAACACTCCAACCGCCCCATCCACTTCAAACGCTGAACAAACACTCCAACCGCCCCATCCACTTCAAACGCTGAACAAACACTCCAACCGCCCCATCCACTTCAAACGCTGAACAAACACTCCAACCGCCCCATCCACTTCAAACGCTGAACAAACACTCCAACCGCCCCATCCACTTCAAACGCTGAACAAACACTCCAACCGCCCCATCCACTTCAAACGCTGAACAAACACTCCAACCGCCCCATCCACTTCAAACGCTGAACAAACACTCCAACCGCCCCATCCACTTCAAACACTGAACAAACACTCCAACCGCCCCCATCCACTTCAAACACTGAGAAGACACTCTCAAACAGTTAAACGTAACGTTGATGCAGATCTCATGCGGTGCACAGAACCCGCCCCATCCGCCTCAAACACTGACTGAACAGACACTCCGACAATTAAACCTAGCTTTGATGTTGATCTCCTGTGGCACGAACACCCCGCCCCATCCACTTCAAACATTGAGAAGACACTCTCAAACAGTTAACGTAGCCGTATGTGTAGATCTGTGGCATAAAGACCCCCCCCCCCCACCCCACCCCCCCCCCCCCCCTCCCCCCCCCCCCCCCCACCCCCACCCTCAAACACTAAACAGACACTCTAACAAATAAACGTAGCCGTTGATGTGGATCTTCTGCGATACACAGACCCCGCCCCATCCACTTCAAAAACTGACTGAACAGACACTCCAAAAATTAAACCAAGCCGTTGATGTAGATCTCCTGTGGCCCAAACACCCCGCCCCATCCACTTCAAACATTGAGAAGACACTCCGATAATTAAAAACCTAGCCGTTGATCTCCTGTGGCCCAAACACCCCGCCCCATCCACTTCAAACATTGAGAAGACACTCCGATAATTAAAAAACCTAGCCGTTGATCTCCTGTGCCCAAACACCCCGCCCCATCCACTTCAAACATTGAGAAGACACTCCGATAATTAAACCTAGCCGTTGATCTCCTGTGGCCCAAACACCCCACGGCACCCGCTTCAAAAACTGAACAGTCTCTCCAACTACTGAATGCTTACAGCAGTATCTCCAGCAAGTAGCTGATGGGTATCTTTGATGAATACATCACGGATGTTTGTCCATTATCAACGAATTAAGGATGTTTATCTTTGATCAACATGTCAAGGAGATTGTCCCTTCGTAAACACGTCGAAGATATTGACCCTTCGCAAACATATCGAAGATATTGACCTTTCGTAAACATATCAAAGACATTGAACCTCTGTAAACATATCAAGGATCTTTATCCTTTATAAACAAATCAAGATGGTTTACACCTTTCGTAAACATATCAAAGACATTGAACCTCTGTAAACATATCAAGGATCTTTATCCTTTATAAACAAATCAAGATGGTTTACACTGTATCGTGCACGTACTTAAAATATTAAACAATTGCATTCTGTGTGAGCTACTACGGTGTATTTGCTGTTACGGCAATGTCTGATACTCTTCCTAAGCTCTGGCGAGAGTCAGAGGTCAGTTTTGTAAGACGTAAGTAACTGCAAGAGCGAACACAGCAGATTTAACTAAAATGAGCTGACACGCTCGTAAAGCAAGGGGATATGGACACTACGTACAGATTGTCCTCGCTGCTGTCGATGACCATGACCATGGCAGCTATAGTTTTTAGTCTTACCTCAGCATAGACCTCGAACGATCCGCCGTTGGCGCCGTCGTATGGTGCCACCTGGACTGTGATGCCCTGGCCAATAGTCATTCTGTTGACGTTACAGTGCACACCTGCACACAGTACGCCATAGGTAGGTCAGTCTCTTGACGTTACAGTGCACACCTGTACACACCACACCACATGTAGGTCAGTCTGTTGACGTTACAGTGCACACCTGTACACACCACACCACATGTAGGTCAGTCTGTTGACGTTACAGTGCACACCTGTACACACGACACCACAAGTAGGTCAGTCTGTTGATGTTACAGTTCACACGTATATATAGCACACTGTAAGTAGGTCAGTCTGTTGACGTTACAATGCACACCTGTACACAGCACACCATAAGTAGATCAGTCTGTTAACCTTACAGTGCACACCTGTACACAGCACATCCATGAATCAGTCAGTCTGTTGACGTTACTGCGCACACCTGTATGTAGTGCACTGTAAATAGGTATGTCTGTTGACGTTTCAGTGCACACCTGTACACAGCACATCGTCAGTAGGTCAGTCTGTTGACGTTACACAGCACACCTGTACACAGAACACCGTAAATAAATCGGTCTGTTGACGTTACACAGCATACATGTACACAGGACATAACGATCAGTCTGTTGACTATACAGTGTACAACTGCACAGAGAACATCATCACTTAGTCTGCCTCTCCACGTTAAAAAGCAGAAGTGATGCGAGAAATACAGACTGCTTATTGTGAATAGTCCAACAGGTATGTACATGCACGTGAAGAGGCGCACACGCACATAAGCACACTTACACACACTCACACACGGGCTTACACACATGCACGCACGCACACACACACGCGCGCGCGCACAACTCTCTCTCTCTCTCTCTCTCTCTCTCTCTCTCTCTCTCTTCTCTCTCTCTCTCTCTCTCTCTCCTCTCTCACCTCACTCCTCTCATCACACACACGACACACACACACACCACACACAACACCAACAACACACACGACACGACGCACACACCCACAAACACAACACACACCCCACGCACACGCAGCACGCACGCACACGACACACACACAAGCACACACACACACACACACACACACACACACACACACACACACACAACACACACACACACCACAACACGACACGACACGACCACACACAAACACACACACACACACACACACACCACACACACACCACATACACACACACACACAACACACACAAACACACCACACAACCACACCACACACCACACACACACAACACACACACACACCACGCACGCACACATACACACACACAAACTCACCACAAACACCACCACGCACACATCCACCAGCACACCCACCACCACACACTCACTCACACACACCACACACACAACACACACACACACACACACACACACACACACACACACACACACACACACAACACACACACACACACACACACACACACACACACCAGAGACTTCCTGGTCCTGCAGCAAGGTCCAGTCGTCCCCGCCGTGGTCAATGCCCTGACAGCTGACGTTGACCACCTGGCCAAGCTCGTAGTGTGCCACCAGCCCCTCCACCAGAGCCTCGTGCTGTCGTCAACAACGCCACAGACATCGCCACTGTCATCGTCCTCGTCACCCACACCTCTCTCTCATCATCAACCCCCAGCATGTATACCGTCCTCTCTTTCATCAGCGAAAACATCGCCACCAACATGCTCTCACACCTCTCTCATTATCAATCACGACCAATACACACCCCCTTCGCTTTCATCAGCGAAAACATCGCCACCAAGATCCACACCATCATCCACACTTGTCTTACTTAACATTATCACCATCCACACCTCTCTTGTTTGACATCAACAGTACCCACATCTTCTCTTCCTCAACGCAAAGCACACCTCTCTTACTTAGCATGGACATCATCATCCATACTTATCGCATTTTATATCAGCAACCACCCACACCTCTCTTATTTTTGCAGTACCCGAACCCACAACTCTCTTACTCAACATCAACAACACCCACACCTCTCTTGCTTAACATAACACGTA
>JABMCL010003436.1:365000-370000 GCA_018857735.1 Alviniconcha marisindica
ACTGACCAGATTGTCACTGACTAAGCGAGGCACTGACCAGGTTGTCACTGACTAAGCGAGGTACTGACCAGGCTGTCACTACGCGAGGTACTGACCAGGCTGTCACAAAGCGAGGTACTGACCAGGTTGTCACTGACTAAGCGAGGTACTGACCAGGCTGACTAAGCGAGGTACTGACCAGGTTGTCACTGACTAAGCGAGGTACTGACCAGGCTGTCACTAAGCGAGGTACTGACCAGGTTGTCACTGACTAAGCGAGGTACTGACCAGGTTGTCACTGACTAAGCGAGGTACTGACCAGGTTGTCACTGACTAAGCGAGGTACTGACCAGGTTGTCACTGACTAAGCGAGGTACTGACCAGGTTGTCACTGACTAACGAGGTACTGACCAGGTTGTCACTGACTAAGCGAGGTACTGACCAGGTTGTCACTGACTAAGCGAGGTACTGACCAGGTTGTCACTGACTAAGCGAGGTACTGACCAGGTTGTCACTGACTAAGCGAGGTACTGACCAGGTTGTCACTGACTAAGCGAGGTACTGACCAGGTTGTCACTGACTAAGCGAGGTACTGACCAGGTTGTCACTGACTAAGCGAGGTACTGACCAGGTTGTCACTGACTAAGCGAGGTACTGACCAGGTTGTCACTGACTAAGCGAGGTACTGACCAGGTCTGTCACTAAGCAGGTACTGACCAGGTGTCACTGACTAAGCGAGGTACTGACCAGGTTCACGACTAAGCGAGGTCTGACCAGGTTGTCACTGACTGAGGTACTGACCAGGCTGTCACTGACTAAGCGAGGTACTGAGGCCAAAGGGACTGACCAGGCTGTCACTGAAAGGACGACCAGTTGCCGCTGACTAAGCGAGGTACTGACCAGGCTGTCACTGACTAAGCGAGGTACTGACCAGGCTGTCACTGACTAAGCGAGGTACTGACCAGGTTGTCACTGACGCACTGTGTGTAGGTGACGGCGGAGAGTGGGGAGTGCGAGCCTCTGGCCGTGTCGTAGGTGAAAGGGAAGACACAAGTGTCCGACTGACCACCGCCCAGTGTGTGGATGTCCAGTGCCGGCACCGCCTGGCACGTGCCTGCATAGGGACCACACGGCGTATAACACAGAACACACGGCGTATAACACAGAACACAGGGCGTATAACACATAACACACGGCGTATAACACATAACATACAGTATGTAACACATAACACATGGCGTATAACATATAACACACGGCGTATAACACAGGACACACGGCATATAACACATAACACATGGCGTATAACACATAACACACAGCATATAACACACAGCATATAACACATAACACACGGCATATAACACATAAGACACGGCGTATAACACATAACACACGGCATATAACATAACGCATAGCACAAAACACATAACGCACAGTACATAACACGTAACCCACGGCACATAACACACAGCACGTAACACACAGAACATAACAATCAGCACATGACACATAACACACAGCATGTAACACACAGCACATAAAAATCAGCATATAACACATAACACACGGCATATATCATAACGCATAGCACAAAAGACATAACACACAGTACATAACACATAACCCACGGCACATAACACACAGCACGTAACACACAGCACATAATAATCAGCACATGACACATAACACACAGCACGTAACAAACAGCACATAACACACAGCACGTAGCACACAACAAACAGCACATAACGCATGACACACAGCGCATAACACACAGCACATAACACACAGCGCTAGTCACTGTCACTGACAGCCATGCACACACACACACACACACACACACACACACACACACACACACACACACACACACACACACACACACACACACACACACACACACACACATGCTCACACACATACGCGCGCGCTCGCGCACACACACACACACACACACACACACACACACACACACACACACACACACACACACACACAACACACACACACACACACACACCACACACACACACACACACACACAACATCACAACATACACACACACACACACACACACACACACACACACACACACACACACACACACACACACACACACACAAACGCACGCACAAACGCACGCGCATTACATGAGCAGTAGAAACAACAGATCAGTTACCAGCAGAGCAGGCTGAGGCGTGGTCGTCATTGTGGTCTTCGTAGTAACCACAGTAGTCAAACAGCTGGCACTGGTCGCCATAGTAACCAGGTGAACAAGCGCACTGACCGGTGAGAGGGTTACAGGTTGCGCCGTTCTGACAGCCGCAAACGTAGGCTGCAACACAACACACAAATTACACACGTAGGCACAACACACAAGCTACACACGTAGGCACAACACACAAGCTACACACGTAGGCTGCCGCACAGCACACAAGCTACACACAACCACACACGTAGGCTGCAGCACAACACACAAGCTACACACGTAGGCCTCAGCACAACACACAATCTACACACGTAGGTTGCCGCACAGCACACAAGCTACACACAGCCACACACGTAGGCTGCAGTATAACACACAAGCTACACACGTAGGTTGCAGCACAACACACAAGCTACACACAGCCACACACGCAGGCTGCAGTACAACACACAAGCTACACATGTAGGCTGCAGCACAATACACAAGCTACACACGTAGGCTGCAGCACAACACACAAGCTACACACGTAGGCTGCAGCACAACACACAAGCTACACACGTAGGCCTCAGCACAACACACAAGCTACACACGTAGGCTGCAGCACAACACACAAGCTACACACGTAGGCTGCAGCACAACACACAAGCTACACACGTAGGCCTCAGCACAACACACAAGCTACACACGTAGGCTGCAGCACAACACACAAGCTACACACGCAGGCTGCAGCACAACACACAAGCTACACACAGCAACACACGTAGGCTGCAGCACAACACACAAGCTACACACGTAGGCCTCAGCACAACACACAAGCTACACACAACTATACACGTAGGCTGCAGCACAACACACGAGCTATACACAGCCACATACATAAGCTTCAGCACAACACACAAGCTACACACGTAGGCTTGCTCACCGCTCTAAACAAAGATCTCACTCTTCCTTAACTACTGATCTCACTGTTCTTTAACTACTGATCTCACGGTTCCGAACAAAGATCTCACTCTTCCTTAACTCGCGAGCTTACCCTTCTTAACAAAGATCTCAATCCTCCTTAACTACTGATCTCCCCCTTCCTAACAAATATCTCACTCTTCCTTAACTACTGATCTCACCCTTCAGAACAAAGTTAGTGAGTTTTTGCTGCTTAACGTCCACGGAGGCGAGAAGGCCTATTAGGGACGGGGACGAGTGGGAAAGGGGGGGGGGGGGGGGGGGGACAGAAGAGTGAAACCTCGAAACAGGCGCCAACCCGGAAGACCGAGGCTGCCGTGGACCGCCGCCAGAACAACAGGATGTTATTAAGGCAGTGTCCGCCCGGCGTTGCGCAGCGACCACAGCACCACGCAATTGTGTCCCAACTGCTATGCAGAACAGAGTCACAAAGACAATGTCCGTAGCTCCGCCGTTGGGAAACAACTGAAGCAAAAAAGGTCCAACTCTCTCTCTCTCTCTCTCTCTTTTCTCTCTCTCTCCTCCCCTCTCTCTCCTCTCTATGACCTCCTCTCTTGATCTCTTCTGGGCTAGCTTCTTCTTGAGAGTCCAGCTCACCTCCCTCCTTGACTCTGGCTGCTTTAGCAGCCAACCTCCCTGCTCTTGATCTCTTCTGGGCTAGCTTCTTCTTGAGAGTCCAGCTCACCTCCCTGCTCTTGATCTCGCCTGGACTCTGCTTGTAGCAGATCTCAAAGATCTCACTCTTCCTTAACTACCGATCTCACCCTGACAGCGAGCGTGCACTGTACACGTCGGACAGCCTGTCACGCTGCACGCGTTGCTTTGGGTTGCCATGGTACCGACTCCGTTGCCCTGGTGATGGCGAGCAGAGTCCCAGTAGCTGCACCCCACCAATGTGGTCCCATTAGGACAGTGAACTGACATCAGACCCTGAACGTCCGTAAGCAGCACGTGGCCTGGGTCCCCGTTGATACACGTCACCTGGGACTGTACCGTCAATGTGACGTCACTCACTAATACGTCACACAGGATTGCATCATCAAAACAACATACTCACTAATACGTCGCACAGGATTGCATCATTAAAACAGCATACTCACTAATACGTCACGCAGGACTGCATCATCAAAACAACACGCTCACTAAAACATCATACAGGACTGCATCATCAAAATGATACACTCATTAATACGTCACCCAGGACCTGAGACAAAACCACAACACAAGACGACCAGCGTTGAAGCCTGCGATTCCAGAGGACGTCAGACAGGTGCAATTGTACAGCACAGTGCCTACCTTGCCTGTGGATGCCAGACACCGGTCGTTGTTGAAGCGAGCACCTGTGCAGGTGTTGGTGGCACAGGCACACTGAACAGGCAGCAGACCCATGGGACAGTCCACCGTGTTGCTCACCACTGTAACAACGTACAGAACATTTTAGTGACACACGGAATAAACAGTGCTCACCACTGTAACAACGTACAGAACACTTCAGTAACACACGGAATAACAGCAGTACCACTGTAACAACAGAACACTTCAGAACACACGGAATAAACAGTAGTACCGCTGTAACAACATTCAGAACACTCCAGTAACGCACAGACTAAACAGCCGTCCACCTTGTTGTTCACCCCTGTAACAACGTTCAGAACACTTTAGTAACACACCGAATAAACAGTGGTCCCATAGGAGTGTCCTCAGGGTTGTTCACCACTGTAACAACGTTCAGAACACTTCAGTAACACAGTGAATAAACAGCATGTCCCATCAGGCAAACACCGTGTTGTTCACCACTGTAACAACGTTCAGAACACTTCAGTAACACACGGAATGGACAGTAGTACCACT